>ML778428.1:506775-519083 GCA_009831015.1 Picea engelmannii
AACAAATCTCAAAGCCACTCTAACCAAGCCAATAATTCCAATCCAAAGAACCCCTTCTCCATGAGAGCTCCTCTCCTTTTATAAGTTGAAGAGGATAAGGTGAGGAGGTTAGGATGATCCCACTAAATCATGAAAGCGAGTAATATCCAAACCATTCGTATGCCACCTCACCATAGAAGCTTCTCCTTCTAGAAGATTCGAGAAACCGTACGTTTTTCCCACGTGCTGTCATTCTCGCACCCTAGCTATAGTGCAACCTGCGAATTGTTCACACCCTGGCTATAGTGCAACCTGCGAGAATCGGTCAGTCTCGCACCCTGCCTATATAGCAACCTGCGAACATCCCTTTTTATAAGGTTTTTACATAGGAAAAAGAAATTTCTTTTCTCAGGAGAAGTTCTTCTCCCTTCTCTCTTTAGGAACTCAGGCCACTGACCCTTCTGAAGGCAACATATAGGTTTACATCATTAACGATCATAGGGATGATGAAAATAATGTGTAACAATGTATAATGATGAGACTAATGCAGAGAATATAGAAAATTGGATTCAACAAATGGAAGTTCATTTCCACATTCAACAAATTGATGAAGATGAGGTAAATATTTAATTTTCCTCTCTTCACCTTGAAGGCGTAGTGTTGATTTGGTGGGAAGGTAAACTTCAACAAGGTATCCAAAAGAGTGGTAAGATTCTCTCTTCTTGGTCATAATTCAAAACTACATTAAGGAAACAATTTTATCCTTTGGCATATAGAAATAATAAAATTATGGAATGGCAATATCTGCGGCAAGGAAAAGGATAAAGTGTGCAGGATTTTACTGAGGAGTTTAGGAAGAAAGCATTGGCTTTAAATATTTCATTACATTCTATAGAAACCCTTCTGAAATATATCGGTGTTTTGCATAGTTACATTCATCATTCTCTTATTTTGTTAAATCCCACTGATTTTGATGAAGTATGTGTTCAAGTTGTACATATTGAATCTAAGGGGAAGGATACTAAAAATCATTCCTCCAAGGAGTTTTCTTAGCAAAAGGGAATTAAGATCAAGGGAAAAGAGAAACATGTAGCTATAGTAAAGAAGGAAGAAGTAAATCTCACATGTACTCATTGCAAGAAAATCTAACATGATGAAGATCATTGTTGGAAGTTGCATCATGAATTAAGGCCTAAAAAGTATGGAGGAAAAGGAAATCAAAAGGTTGTTGTCACAGTCCAACAATACTTGGGATCTGAATCAGGTGACGAGACACAAATCACATCTCTAGGTTTTGTGAATGCAAGAAAGAATGTGTCTATGATATCTGCAAAAGAAAGTGAAACATATGGTAATGAAATAGTTAAGTTATCTCCTAGTCATGAAGTGTTTCAAAATTATCCAAAGTTGTGACATAAAGGACCATTACATGCAGGTGACAAGAATTTTTTCAGGGAGCACAAGAATGTTGTTAATTCATTCTTAGTAGCATATATATGTTCTCTACTACAGTTGATATGTTGTGCATGGCCAATAGTGTAAAATATGAATGCAGATAGATGTGGAAGTCCGAGAATAATTTATTATGTTAGAAACATTATTTCAAACTTCATCCTTGTTATTCAGCTGATTGTAATGAGCCAAGTGGTCCAGACATGCGGAAGAGACACAGTTCAAGTGGGGAGGCATCTGTAAATTCTAACCTTGTACAATATCTACTGCAAACATATATTCATAAAAGAACAAAAAAGACAGAATGGAAAATACAAACATTACATAGAGATTTTTCCCCTGGAAACCCAAACCGGGAAAACCAACATATTCTATATTCATTCATTGTGTTACAATGTTTACAATACAAAATACATATAAGAGCTAGCGGCATCCAAAACCCTAACCGAATGACCTGAATTAGTCCAAAACCCTAATTCCTTAACCGAAAATAGAAAATCATCGGCAAAGAAACCATGTGCCGAAAGACCACCTAAATATAATGCGGTCCCAAAAAATGTGGTCCCGATGTAGAATATAACACATACCCAACAACATCTCCCTCATTTCATTTAAACCTTTTGGAGGTCCAAAATCCTCCAAGTGGGGAGGAATGATTCAGGAGGATCCAGGAACACTCATAGAGGTCCAGGAGGATCCAAAACGCTCACAAGGATCCAGGAAGGGTAAAAAATGCTCAAAATTCAACCATCTCAAAATCTTGAGAAAATGGCATCAATGCGAAGATCTATTCGTCATCTTTCCAATAGTGAAAAAATGCATCAAATAGAGCTCGTATGAAAAATTTATGGGTAGTCAAATTTCAATTCAAGCTTGAAGAGACATATGGAAGGCTTTGAGAGAGACATGTGGAAAGCTCATAAGTTGACAAGTGGCACCATAAATTTGATGTGGCACGTGATTGTTGGTAGCTAAGTGGTATATATGGTCCAAACACAATTATACATGTGACACATAAGGAGATCCACTGAGTCTTGACATATGGCGATCCCTCATTGGTTTATATTGGATTGGTTATTATATATATATAACCACACTATGATAACCAATTCAAAATTCACGTGGGAGTTAAACAAATACCTAAAAGTTCACACAGAATATATGTTATTTGTAACATATAGTTTCAAACTATATGTACCATGGAAATCATACGAAGGGTTTTATATATAAAAAAATAACCAAAGAGCCAATTATATTTGCGGGAGTTTATACCATGTCGTGTATTGTTATAACAAATTATATGTTATAATATAGCACAAGGGAACAAATAAAGGATAGGATCGTGGGGTTGTAACCCACAACCTCCTCCACATATTCAAACAACTCAACCAATGTGCCATGAATATGGTTTGTTTAAACAAATCATAACTAAAATATTTATTATGATGGAAATATCCCATATTTAGTGGGATTCCTTCTAAAATTAGTAATAAGTTACCACTAATTTTCGGATTTTATTAAGAGGGGTGACCTATTTAATTCTACAAATTTGGGATTTGTGAGATGTAAGAGAGCCTTTGGGAATTTTGTAAAGAAATATATTGTGTATAGTCATTGGATTTGGTTTTCCGAGACAGTGTCAAATTTGACATTTGTAATTGAGTTTGAGTAACATGCAAGAAGGTCATTATGAAACACAATTATTTATTTCATGTGATTCTATATATCCTCATGTATGAATTATTATGAAATTTGTGTTAAATTGTTTGGTTAAGTAAGATAAGACACTTCCATGCTCTAAGCACTATCAATAAAAGAATCTTGGAATAAGAAAGTTGTTTCATACTTAATACTATTTCAGTATCAATTGATATTAGAGACACTTGGTTCAGATCAAGTGGTGTATGATTTCTAATCCATTTTCGGATCAGGATGAGAAACTAGTCTACATTCAAATATCCTACAATAGAGCACTCCATTATTCCACCAATAAGTCTCCTTTCAAGTCCTATTTTGGTTATTTATCTCCTTCTCCATTTGATATTATGTATGGATAATAGAAGGAAGAGTGGGGTTACAAGGATGTGGACATAAGGAAAGAGAGTTTGTGGACAAGATCATACAATTACATCTAAGGGTTTAGGAGAATCTCGAGAAGAGCCAAAAATTGTATAAATCCATGAATGATTAAAATAGGGAGGATAAAAGATTCAATGTTGGAGACAAGTTGTGTCTCTATTTGAGTAAGGAACGATTGCAAGGAGTAACAAAGAAACTCAATATCTTTAGATACATACTATTTTATATCATTAAGTAGGTGAAAGAGAATGCCTTCATGCTAAAAATTCCCCTGTATATGCATATCAATTTGGTGGTGAATGTGTAATATTTAAAGTTGTTCAAACCTTCCATAGATGAGGATGCGTAACATTAGGTTCTTCTTATTAGTGAAGATCTTATATCATACGCTCTTGAAGAGTTAAAGGAAGACATAGTTATGTAGCACAAGGAGATGGAAACTCACAGAGGACAACAAGAGATGTGGTAGATTTGTCTCAAAGGATGTAATCCAAGGAAATAAAATTGGTAAGAGAGGAACCAAATTCAAACCAAGTTCCATCATCTATCCTTGGCAACTTTTGGGGACCAAATTCCTTTCAATAGGGAAGTGTGATTTGAATCAGATCTGAACAAGAACAATTGGATATCGACACGGGTTATATGATGATCAACACATGCAATGTTTGAGGCTATGGATGATGAAAAATTTCAACTCATTGGCGTGAAGGGACCCATGTTATCACAATTGATGTATGTTATCACACAAGTTGTAGGTTGGGAAAATCCTGACCCAACCACTAATTGGCGAAAACTAGGAGAGACTCTACCCACTGTCACATTAGGTAAGTGTCCCCGTCACTTTAGAGGTGAGGTATTCACCTCAAGGGGAGAATCTTTGTGATCCTACGGGGGATTGAGACGAAAAGTGAAAAGTATGAGTGGATGTCCCTAGAGATTAATTCTATATCGTATGAAGAGCTTGGGAAATAATATTGGGAATTTCCAAGGGTTTCCAAATGAGTGGAGTGACTTGCCAAGTGTGAATACCTGTCCGAGACCGAAGGAAAACAATGCATATAATGTAATATGTTAGATGGACAAGAAAGTTAAGCTTGTTTTCCATAATTTGAAACAAATATAAATGATAAATATAAGATTAATAAAGATAAAAAAGGCTACAATATAAGTGCTAATTATATGATAAAATAGACAAGAGGTAATCTAGTTAAAGTTAGATCAACTCACCAATGATTAAGAAATAACTTTAGCACAAAGAGGGAGGATGAAACATAATTTTTTGCAGTGATATTATCAACCTTATGACTATATAAAACCAAGCATAATAGCATAAAAATCATCTACAAGAAACCACCTCTAACTATCCCAATATGTGTGTTAGGCCTAATAAAGGGTTATGGTAAAGTTAGGGATAAATCCTAGGGTTAGTTTAGGATTTATCAAGCATTATAAGCTTTTTTTTTGCATCTCTGATGGTTTTATGTTAGTTTTGTAAAAACAAAAATTAGTTGTGGGTGAAAGGGGACACATCAATGAGGCAAGGGAGCCAAAGGCTCAAAGAACACTTTCCCAAAGAAACAACTTTAAAACTTGAAATTTGTACGTTTACCAAGGAAACAATTTATTTCTTCAATGTAATAAGTAAATGACTATTTCCTTCAATAATTGGGTTAATGTATTCAAACAAAGAAATATCTATAGGTACTACCTCCTTGGGGGTGTAAATCCTCTTACTCCCCAAGGCAAGTATCTCTAGCTAGGGTTTAGGCTAAGAGGATGTAAGCCCTTATACTTCTCTTAGAAAACCCTTTTTAAACCAATAACATGTAAGAATAAAGTGATGGATACTAAGGTGGGGGTGTATGGCCTTATACTTCCCACCTATCTCTAGCAAATAACCTTGACTTGAACAATAAATGATAACAACAATGTAAAAACTTTACCAATTCCAGGAAAAAGAAAAGACAAACCACCACAATAGCAAGAGAATAGCCTTCCAAGGCTATCGCATCACTTCCATCAACCAATAATCCAAGAAATATCCATAAAAAGTGCACTATAGAGAGAGCTAGCCAAAGATAGATAATTTTTTACTCTAAAACTTCTCACAATGGGAGAGTAATGTTATGAAATGATATCTTATGATCTCTATTTATACAAAATGTCTCCAAAATAGTTTGTCCACATAATTTTAGGGTAAAACACAATACTATGGGTCAACAACCTTAATATTCCCATTTTACAAAATAATATTAAACAATTCACTTAAAATTTTCTTTTACACAAAAATAAACCCTAATTCAAAGTGGCGTCACCCCTTTAGTGGACGTTTTGACACTAGGAGCAAGTCGTTGGTGTTGGATGAGTGTAGTTAGGATTCCCAAAGCCACATGTCAATCATCCAAGTCATTTTATGCATGGTCAAAGCCTCATCATCCTCAAAAATTTCTTGTGCCAATGAATAATAACCTCACCACCAAACCCTAGCCCCCTTAGGTGATGCCATGCCTCTAAAGGTGACATTTTTCCTCTCCTATGAAAAATGTTTGGCATGTGAGGGATAGTTTATGTCATACACAATGTCTTCTATACCTCCATAGGCATTTCTCTCTCATCCAACATGAGTACCCTTGGCATCCACCTGTGGGATTCAAGACCCATGGGAGCCCAAGATAGGATTTTTCCTCCAAAATTGTCCACCAACTAGGTCCTGCAAAGACAAATAATCACACCCTCCAAGGATCTCAATTCAAAATATCATGATAAGTAAATAGATTCAATAAATGATCCACCAAATCATGTGCATCAAATATTACCATCTCCAACAATTGAGTGCTCAAATATATTATGCAACTTGCCAATCTTGGATATGGGAGGGTTGATGAGGTTTCCTATTGGGTAGATCTTGCCCTAGGTCAAGGAGTGTTTCTAGGAGATTCCTCTCTAAGCCATGTAAATTGGATGAAGTGGTTAAGGTTCAAGACTCAATGGGCATGGGGTTCATGACATACAAGGGGTTATAATGTCTCATTCATGGGTACCTTTGTAGAGGGTGTGTAGCACCTTCATTTTCAATGCAATTTTTCCAATCCCATCGTTTTTCCATTCTTTGTTTCTTTCATAATTTAAGGACAATTTAAAGGACATTTTCCTGGTGTGGTGTCTAGATAATGACAATGTCACTCACAAATAACTTGCGGAAATGAGAAGGTTGGCTTGTGGTGAGACCCCTTTCTCTCAGCCATGTAACTAAGAGCCATTACCTTGGCTTGGTGACCAAATGATGATAATGTCATACCACTAGATATCCATGATCATGATAGGCCGTATTGTGATGAGACCTCCTATCCTCCAAATAACCCTTTAATCATTCATAATCATTATTCTTGTGGGTCCCCCTTTTCTTATATATAAGCGTTTCATTTCTTTATTGGGGGATCCCTTGGTGAAGCATCCAGAAGGTTTATATATAGGATTTTATCTTTTACCAACCAAAAATCCATCTGGTAATTCATCCCCTTCTTCCCATAGAATGAGGGACAACCCCTTCTTGGGTCAATACACCCTAAAATCCAAATAGATAAGGAAATGGGGGGTTTAAGTGATGAAATGTGGTAAGTATGGTCAGGAACGGTACGATGGATCTTCAAGGGAGTTCCTAGAAGCAAACCAATTCCTAAGGAAGAGCACTTACTAGGGCACAATGTCAACCACCAAGGTGAAACTGGGAAAAAGGAATAATGTCCAAGCATATTTCATGTAATCTAAAGCAGTATAAGATACAACATACTTAAATGCCTCAAATATTGAAATGACACTTACCATAATACATGATTCGTACCTCATGGAGAAAGGCCTATTGCCTCTTGGAAGACAACTAGTGTGGTGGATGCCATCTGAAAATATACGACCTCTGTGGTGGTGAGAAGGGTATCCATCTGTTCAAATGGATAATGTTGGTCATGTAGTCTCTCGACACTCCATAAATGCAACCTGAGGGCCTCAAGACATAATCTCCTTAGTCATCCCACAAAATGGGGATAACAATGTCTAACCTTGTATTCAATGTAATCTTAAGTAAAACATGATATGGGAAGTCACGAAGTATATTACTATATATAATGAAATAATGTATTAGGAGAAAAATGAAACTTTCATGATTTCTTTTCTTCCCTAGGGAGAAAATACAAAAAATAATAAAGAGAAGGGGGAGAAATAGATTAGGCGGAATTTGAATGGTTGGGGATGCCTAACCTTCTAGCTATCCCACCTAATCGACCTATTCTCCTATATCACATTTTCCCACAAGAGAATAAGGGTTGTTTGGATGCCAATGAAGTGTAAGGTTGCCTATATTTCACTAAGGATGGTGGAGATGAACCAAAGAGTCTGTAACTTTCTTGTTGTTGCATAATAAAGAGTTTGTACAAAGGCAATTGAATGTTGGTTTTCCCATTTGGATTTCTATGGTAAATTCTAAGTTATGTGTGTGGTTATTGTTTGGGGATTTCATTGTCTATGAGTGGAAATGTTTTTCACTGTAATTTAATGGTTGTTTATGTATTATTTTAGTAAAGAGAACTCTGTGCCAATTGTGATTTGAGTTTTCTTTTCCATAGATATGGTTCTCATGGGCCAATAATCCATTCCAACAACTCTTTAACCAGTCCCATACATATGTTTTGATGTTGGAAATTGACGACTCTCCTTCCAAAGTTGTTGTTATTTATTTGGAAGTTTGTGATTTAGTTTTTAAGATATTTTGGGGGATTTTCTCTCAATCCCAGAGTAAATTGTTGTTATATAGTGTCAACATGTTTCCCACATGTTGTATATTACATTTTCATCATTTTTTGGTGTTTTCCTATTCCCTTAGGTTGTATATAGACCATACTTCACATTCTAGTGATGCTTGGGCATTTTTTTTCCCACAGGCTAGATACAACACTTTTATTTGATGATGGTTACCCAATTCACCCTTTGGACGTTTTTATTTGTTGTTGGTTACCCAATTCTACCTCTGGACGATTTTCTTTGCTATTGATTATCCAATTCTCCCTCTAGACATTTTTTTCTACATCGTTGAGGTGTGAATTGAAGTAGCTACACCATGGTATTGAACTAACAATCCATCTCACATGTTTTTTCCATTCAAATTTATATTTATATTTCACAGGACTTTGTGTTGCTAAAATGGATAAGCTATAAACCTTCCATTTATGGATCAATAGATTGGATGGTGGAGAACTTATGAAATTAAAACAAAATATTATTTGTGATGGTAAAAATTTCACTTATACAACTCAATTAAAAAAATTATTTGTAACAGATACGATTCCTCTCAAGGTTCAAATGAGGTACAACCCTATGTTGTTTAGGAGCAGGGTCTTTGGACTATCAAGAATTGTTTAATTGTTGTGTAAAGAAAACCCATAATCCAAAGAGCGATATACATGACATAATGAAGACAAATTATATAGAGACAATTTCATGCTTTAACACCTATAAGACAACGAAGCCCTCGGGAAAAAAGAAAGAAACTTACACATCGCCACTTTACATTTTTTTAGATGACTTAGAAGCCCAAACTTATAATCCATCCCATGCATGAGGAAGAAGTGGCAAGATCAAATGAATTTGGGGTCTCCCACTTCCTTGAAAAAAATAGAGCATGGAGAAGATGAGCTACCATCCTGCCACATAGAAACAAGTTGGGCTTGCTAAGATAACTAGAAAGACAAGAAAACAATGTAATAAATGAAACATAAGGGGAAAACCAATCAAAATGGTAAGTTGAAGACCAAAATTACCAATAAGGTGCATGACGTGACCACACAAGGAAACACATGGTAAAAATACACGAGAATTGTTAAATAAGGAGAGATTTTGGTCACCATTTTACTTTCTTGAGACTACTTGGACACTCAGGGTTATGATGTTAATGTGTTGCTTCGATGGCTTAATTTATTATAGGTATGATTTCCTTTTGAAGGTATGTGTCATTGCATATCAATCATCATGATAAAGAAGGTGATTATTAGGTGTTTTCCATGTTTAACTAATGGTCATTTGGAGGGTGGTTTGTTTTTCCATTTGATTCTATCTCCACATAGTGATGTGTAAGTTGTATTGTTTGTCCATGTTAGTTTTCAGCCATGTATCAATGAAATTTTTTCAATCATCTATGTGTTGCATCATAAAATTGAAAAAAACTCAGAACATGCTTGCTTATAGATACATGGTTGAAAATAAAAAATAAAAAATAATGGATTGATTATTTCCAACTAAACAAATTGAATTTTTTTTACAACATTTACATTTCCTATTTTATTTCCAACCATCTATCTACAAGCATAAATGTCACCAATTTTGATAGCTTAACTACGACTTAAATTTAAAAAAATAAAATAAAATATCTAACAATGTCGAATAATAAAATTTAAATAAAATTTAATTTAATTTAATTTAATTTTATAAATTATACATTTTATTGAAAAAACAAAAAAATAAACTACCTCTTGACACAAATTCTATTTTAAAGTGGGTGTGATCAAAGTAGATGTTGAATTGAGGTGTGAGGGTGGTTGTTGGGAAGGATAGACCGAGGTTTCAATCCTATATTGAGGTTTCTTACTAGTGGTTGATGTTCAAATGAAATAAAATGAGACAAACGTGTCATGCCCTATTTAAGCTTTCTTAATAAAAACAAGGAGCTTAAAATATCTATCAAGGTCTTAATGCTTGATCATGGTATATACGTTTATCGAGGTTATTTTTATTTCGACTAAAAGCCTCAAGATCAAAGGCTTGTTTAAGCGCTTAAATGTACTTTGATCAAGGGTGTAAGATGATTTTTTTACATGTCGTCATGCCAAAATGTGTAACCAAGCTTCATAGATTCATGTTAATACATTATTTGATTTATTTATTTATAAATTTAATATTGATCATTTTTTGAATCGTTAATTGCATCATATGAAAATGGAACAATGAATGTAATCTCTAATTGTATCATATGAAAATGGAACAATGAATGAATTATGAGATATATTTTATTTTGATTTTGATGTGTTATGTTTTTCTTAATGATTTGTTTGATATTTTAATAAAAAAAAATATTAATAATTGTTTAGAAAAAAGATTAAAAAGATTAAAATAAATATAATAATAAAAAATATTTATATGTGAAACAATAATTTATATATAAATAATTTATTATATAATAAAAATAAAATTATTAGAAAAAAAAGAAGTAAAAGTCAATATAGAAAAATATCATTAACATTATAAATAATATCACATTTAAATTTAAATACAAATTATTATGTAACACATAAATAAAAATAGAGAATAAAAATAAATTTATCTATCAAAAATATTAAATTAATCCTTTTCAAATTTCAATTTTTTCAATTTTCAATGTGACAAATTATTTTCCTTATCTAAAATATGATTGATGTGTAAATTCTAATGGACTAATTGAAATTAAAGTTATCTAATTATTCTTAAAAACTCTAACTTTTTTTTAACAACTTTTTTAAAAGATTTATGTGCACACTAAGGTGAAATCTAACTTATTTAATTATTCTTAAAGATTAAAAGATGAAAAAAAAATAGAACAATTAAAAATTGCAGAATGGAAATTATAGATTTTACAAGCTCTACTAAATTGGTTAGGTGTGAATTTGATTGACCTAATCAATGATACTTATTCAAATCCAAAGGGGGTTAAAAATTGCAAAATGGAAATTATAGATTTTACAAGCTCTACTAAATTGGTTAGGTGTGAATTTGATTGACCTAATCAATGATATTTATTCAAATCCAAATTTGGTGTATGGCTTGGTAGTGACCTTATAATAATAATAATAATCTATTTTTAAGGTTACAACCAAGCCAGCACACCAAATTTGGTGTATGAGACCCCCTTGTTTGTGGGACAAGGGACCCCCTCCGCCCAACGATTTGAACCTGTGACCTCTTAAGAGGAAACACATGTCTCTCAAGCATAGTTATTGATGTCTATAACTTGTTTGGAATAGGTGAAACTGTGAAATTATTTTTATTGATAAACCAATATTGTATGTCATAATTTAGTGTCTGGCTCATCATCATGGAAGTATGTTTGGAATAATAAATCATCATCATCATCATCCAATATCACTTATTTTCCACTATTTTGTCAATGTCCATCCAAATATCAATCTTGCCGACCACCACCATATTAATGGTCACAAACATCCAATTTAAAGTTTCACTCACTAAAACATATATATATATATAATTCGGTTCCTTCTCTTATAAGGAAATATAGACAATACAAATTCAATGAAATAGACAATACAAATTCAATGCTTCTTCAAAGCACAAATTAAATCTGGGAACCTCCGTACAATTGAGCCCGAAACCTTCGCAATATTATTCAAGGATAATACAAATGCTAGCGCTGGGCATGGTGCTTGTTATTCTCAAATCAAAACGAACATAAATGCCAAATATATACAAAGAGAATCAAGGCCAAGTTAGTTTATAAAAGCACAGTGTCCTCTGATTTGCCCTGCAGTGCCCGTGAGCACCCCGATTTGGCCCATTTTTTCCATCGACCTTGCAAAATCTGATAAGAACGACGGGCCCTGCAATTCTGTGTTGACATAAGCATTCGCCTCCTCGTTGGTTAGAAGCGCAGCATCGGACTGAAAGAGGCCTCTATTTTTCTTTACATTCACGTAATAATTTGTATCAAATGTTCGAAAGCTACCCGGATCCATCTCTACTATTGTCTTACTGTCCCCAGGCTT
>ML778428.1:519960-532082 GCA_009831015.1 Picea engelmannii
TAGCAAGTGCAGCAAACAGATTTCTAACTGTAGTTGTCCTCATGATATTCCAAACGAGGAATGCTTTGCAAAGTGGAATTCTATTATTCCTATGACATAGCCTTGACAGCGACGCTATTTATACAATGAATACATGTGCAGGGCGTTGGTGGATATGCCAAAGCCATCTTAGCTGGTATTCATTTCGAAAGCAATACTGCAAATTAATTGTTTATATAAAATCTAGTTAACATATTCCGAAGCTTCGCATTCTTTATATGGCATTTTATCTTCATTTTCCCTCTAGATCATTGACCTATATTGTTGGTTTCCAATTTTCATTAGCTGGCACATTGACATCGTCTGCGTCTTCCTTCCACGACTATTTTATTATTTTTTTTCTAATTCCTCGAGTAACAGAGCATTTATAAGCGATAGAGCAGTAATGCGCACGTTTTCGGATCATATTGTTTCGATTTGTTCATCTAACGTTATCTTGCGTCTTCCATGATCATCATTATTAATGTTACTATGATAATCAGAACATATTTTAGGGCATCCACGGACTTTTCAGTAAACAACGAGAGGAGGTACGCGCAGCCTTGAGAGTTGAGCATTCCAGAGTATTGTAGTAATTTCAAAAAACGTTAGCTATACTTATATCGTCTTCCGCAAGCAGAAAACATGGAGGTCGAGGTTCATATGCTCGTCATACTGTAAAATCAAATCACCGAGACAGAGACACAGGATTCCATAACTTCCTACTTCATCACTAAGTTTATTCATTCTTTAATTGTTTTGTGAAAAATGCGTTTCAAATTATTGAAGTAGATTTTATAAATAATTGAGTGAACATGAAATCGCCCTTAAGAAAACGAGGCTGCTGAAATGGGATGATAAGACTCAATATTATTTTTTAAAACCTCACGGAATATGCCCTTACTAGATAGACTTGACAAAACCCACTAGTATCATATGCCCTTACTAGATAGACTTGCTTCCAATGTATTGTTACATTGTTATTGTCGAGTGTTGGTTAATTACAGGCGTCTCCCTATTGTAATCGATCCCCCTATTGTAATCGATGGTTTAATTCATCCTTTAATTAAAAAAAATTACAAGGGTGTCTTTATTGTAAAATTTTTACAGGGCCGTGTTCCCAATAGTAATAGATAGTTTAATTCATCTTTTAATTATAAATTTCAATAAATTCCAATTATTAAAAATGTTAGGCATATTCTTCCTTTTTACACTCAAATCAAATACATTTTCTTATTAAAGTTTTCAATTATTACTAAATAACTTTTTATAAAAATAATTCAACCTTTTTACTATTACATTTTCTATTTTTTCTTACCGATGACCTTAGTTACATTTCACCAAGGATATGAAAGATTTCAGGCTTCGTAAAATGCAATGGCATGTGAAATACATTAATAGGATCTTGTTATTAAACCCTCTAGTGTTATTGCATGTGATTTGAAACGCCTTATCTACTCTATCCACGACATTCAAATCCTTTTTAATTTCAAATTTTACAATGGTTAATAATCACGACATTGCATTAATGGTTATTAGGGTTATTCCTATTACAGTTACTGTTTAGCATTTTGCTTTGTTTTTGCTCAAACAAATGTCAGCAAGGGTTCAAATCCTCCAACACTAAGTGATATATGTTCCTAGTGCATAACATTATGCTTCATCTTTTTTGAACATTGTAGTTCTTGTTGTACTACAAGGGAAGCAAATATAGAACAAGATACAAGCAAATAAGCAAACACATATCTGACATAATGTTTTAGGTGGTAAAATCCTGTGGTAAAATCCTATACATGGAAATATTCACGGAACAATGATATTTGGTTAATATTATGCAAGGGAGATAATACATGAGTGAGACCACTCACCCTCATGCGTGTCAAGAAATCTCACATATTCTCACATCTCACACTCTGCCTTAACAAGCTTACATAGATATATAGCAGTCTTCACTCAATGACAAGAAACTGATTACATTTAATGTGCCTCTATCCCTATTCTAAATATGGTTGATTTGATCCAACTAAGTATGCCTTAACAAGCTTACACGGCAGTCTTCACTCAATGACAAGAAACTGATTACATTTAATGTGCCTCTATCCCTATTCTAAATATGGTTGATTTGATCCAACTAATTACAGAATAATAGGGGCCAAAACATTTGCCCAATATCTAAAAAATGAGTGTAAATTGGTTGGCATTATCCAACAATCTCCACCTTGACAACAATTTACCTAAATATCATTATCCAATTTATTCATCACCTATGCTGCAAGCCAAGAGAAGTCAAACACCACTGCAACTTCTCTAATAAAACCGGTTTCATGATCTCACATGTGTGACTTGCACGAGTTTGGATTTCCTGAGGGGTCACTCCACCTCCAACATGTCTTTCACAACAGTTCTTTGAGACATATGTAGTGATAGATCTCTTTCTATCCAAGACACCTGTAAAATATACATTACAATTATCATAGACTATCTCATTATAGGTGGCATTTGTGCTTCTCAAACATTGAAGCACCCATTTCACTAGACTGTCACGTATCTGACAACATCATTAGCATTTGAAACATATGGTCTTAACCATTTCATCACATACAACCGAACTCCTACTGAACTTACACGAGACATAAGCTTTTATTCTTTATAGACAAGACCTATGCTTAAAGAAAACTTATAATGGAAAGCAATAGGGATAAAAACTCATTTTACAATGTTCATATTGAACTCCAACCACAACTTACCATTACCATCTCTGTGTACTTCTATGCCCATAATTTTTTTTGCTGCTCCTTGATCTCTCATCTGAATGTCCACCAAAGTCATTTTCTTACTGATTTTATCCATGCTTTGGCTTGCATTGATCATATCATCAACAAATAGCATCAAGACTATGAATGTACTATAAATTGTATAGTCATTCCTACTCTTTGAAAAATTATAACTCACTATGAAGTATTCAAACCTCTTGTATATTTGTGTGGGTACCAATAGGCCATACAATGAATTATCTAGCATAAAAACAAATTTACCGTTGCGATCTTGAATCAACCCTTTTGGTTGTTCCATACATACTATATCTCTGTCAATGATGACCTTGTGAGTAGTAGGATCCCACACACAACATTCATATACCACCATCATAACTTGTAGAGATATAAAACAAACAAGAATTCAAAAACAAAGATTTTAAGTCTCAAAATGATTTACCGCTTACTAGTACCTGCAATTCTTTCTTTCTCTTATGACCTTGATTCTTCTTCCATAAACAAGAAGATATGTATGTGTCATTTAAAATGCCACTTCAGTACTCTCTTCCAGCTTATAAAGGTTATCTACCTTTGTTCCCTTCATCACTACTAAACTACCTTTCGATAATGTGAGTGCTCCACCTTGACGTGTATACTTATATCTAGAAGAATCAAACTCTCCTAATGAAATAAAATTTGATTTAAGATCAGGTACATATATAACATTCGTTAATTCCCTAACAATATCATCGAACATCCTGATTCTAATACTGCCAACCCCAACAATTTTACAGGGAATACCATTTCCCATAAACACTACACCCTCATCAACAAATTGGTAAGAAATGAACCAATTTATATGTGAGCACATGTGGTGGGGGGCACCTGAATCTAACTGCCATTCTTCTTGATATTGTAAATTACTAGAAACGGATAAAACTTCATCAGTCATACCTGAATTTGTTATAGCCCAATTTGCTTCCTTTCTTTTCCAACAATCCTTCTTGAGATATCATGTTTTTCCATAGTACCAACATTTTTATTTACCCTTTATGCGTCTTGACTTAGATCGAGAATAAATTCTTTGATTCTTCTCTTTAGTTCGACCTCTGACCAACATCGCCTCTGAAGTTGAGATTTATTGACTATATTTTCTCCTCATCTCCTCAGCCAACAAAGCTCCCACAACATAGTCATAATCTAAAACATCTGTTGAGCTAAAGCTAATAGAGGTGACTAGATTATCCCAAGAATCAGACAACAAACATAATAGTGTAATAACCTTATCTTAATCTTTGAATTTAACTTCCATACTAGCCAATTGAACTATAAACGTATTAAATGTATTTAAATGGTCAACAATTGTTGTACCTTCTTTCATCCGCAAACTGTAAAACTGTCTCTTCAAGTAGATCCCGATCGTCAAGGAATTCGTCATATATAGACTTTCCATCTTGCTCCATAAGCCTCATGTTGTAACCTCTCCTACGATATTAAACAAAACATCATCCGCGAGACATAAAGGAATGGTACTAAGGCCTTTTGCATCCATATCTTCCCATTCCTCATTTGTCATAGTCATTGGTTTCTTTGTCTTTCCTGCCAATGTTTTTTGCAACCCTTGTTGCACCAGTAAATCCCACATCTTGAGCTTCTAGAGCTCAAAGTTGCTTTTACCGCTAAATTTATCTACCTAAAACTTTGAACTTTGAACTTTTTCCATTAGCAAAAACGCTCAATAAATAAATAAAAGAGCTTCTTTTTAGTATGGAGGAATATTTTATAGTTCAAAAGTGGAACCCAAAAAAAAAAGTGTTAATATTACAACTAAACATCCACTTAAAAAAAAAAATCCATCCATATAAAAAAACACCCTTCACTTAAAATTTTTTGAAATTTCTAGCATAAGAAATCCGTTCACATTATAAGAAATTGGAGCATAATTCTTTGAATGCAAAAAAAACATTTTCATACCAACGTTGCTTTTTCACTGGATGGAATGGTCAATGCTCACTAAATAACACGCCGTTTTGCTTGCCTTTCCACGGAAAATCATAACGCCCGAAAAACCCTTTAATGATTTGTAGTATCACTTTGGTAAGGGAGAATTCTGAGAATTCCAAACAAAAAATGGTTGCTCCTGTGCAATGGAGAATCCCCACCAGACAAAAAAAAATAGGTCTCTCTTATGCAGTGGAGAACCCATGACCAATCAAAATGTTTACCAACAATGGTCACTCCCTCTATGGTCACTCCCTCTGACAGAGATCACCCACGACCATGCAAAAATACTTTGTTCTCGGTTCATGAAACGAGTTTTTTCAATGATAGATCTCGCCCATGGACACAGCTCTGATACCAATTGTTGTACTGCAATGGAAACAAATATAAAACAAGATAAAACAAATATAAAACAAGATACAAGTAAATAAGCAAACACAGAGTTGACATGACGTTTTTACATGGTAAAACTGTATACAAGGAAACATCCACGGGACAATGATATTTGGTTAATATTATGTAAGGGAGATAATAGATCATCCAGACCACTCACACTCATGTGTGTCAAACACTCTCACATATCACACTCTGCCTTAAGAGGCTTACATAGATATATAGTAGTCTTCACTCAGTTACAAGAAATTGATTACATGTAATGTGCCTCTATCCCTATTCTAAATCTGGCTAATTTGATCCAACTAATTACAGAATAATAGGGGCCAGAAAATCTGCTCAATATCTAAAAATACTAATGTAAATTGGTTGGCATTATCCAACATTTCTTCCTCATAAATATTTTCTTTGTATGGTTAAGGGAGAAACTACCAAAATGCATACATGTAACCAACAATTGGCTTTTTTAAGAAATGTTATTACCATGATATCTCAGCTGCATTCTAATCCAGGGGTGCTAGGAATAGTAATTCCTCAAATCATCCATCCCTAAGAGATATATCTTTCCGGTGTTGGTGCATGTGTCTTTAATCATTGTAACATTATGCTTCGTGCGTCCTTAGTCACTGTAACCTTATGCTTCATCTTATTTCAAACATCTTATTTCAAAACATTGTATTTCTTCCTCATAGATATCTTCTTTGTAGGGTTAAAAGAGCAACTGCCAAAATCCATACCATGTAACCAACGATTTTTTTTTAAAGAAATGATATTACCATTATCTCTCCGTTGCGTCTTAATGTAGGGTTGTTAGGCATAGTACTTTCTCTTATTAAATAGCATGGCCATAAAAGTTTTCTTACATTACCAAAATAAACAGGTCCAATTTTTTTTGATGATTATAATGTTTACAAAATCTATTTCATTACAATTTTTTTGAGTGATTATAATTTTTACAATGATTATAATTTTTACAAGATCTATTTCATTACAATATTTTTTTTAATGATTATACTAACATTCCCAAAGCCAGATATGATTTTGATCCCATTCCATTTAAGCCAAAAATTAAATTAAGTGGCTGCGAAATATTGATGATATGTTTTTGTGTTTTAGTAATTAATGAAGAATGAAATATGGAGGACATGTATGCCAATATGAGAAATATCAACTTGCATTATTCTTTCTGTTAAATACAGAACATTCAAACTACCAAATCGATAATGAAATGTTTGTTTATATCATCACGCGTTGATCTCATTCCTTTTCATATTAATTAATTATTTTGATTTAGAGAAAGACGATCTTATATAAAGTGATTAAAGCATGTGTAGAAATGGTTTATATCAAGTAGTTAAAGCATTTGTAGGAATGGTTTAATGGTTTTAAATGCATCTGCTTTTAAATTAATCTAATCAAAAGTTATTATTAATAATTTAATTTATTAAAATTGAATATATATATATATATATATATATATATATATATATATATATATATATATATATATATATATATATTAGTTAATTCATTTAGCTTTGATGGAGTTTTGTAAATATACTCTCTAGCCTCATAAATATACTTTTACTTTAATAGAGCCTAGTAATTCCTTTTGTCAAAATAAGCAGGTTCATTCAATAATTTGATGATTATAATATGTACAAGTCTATGTCATTCTACTCTTTACACATGGTTTTGATCTCATCCCATTCCAAAGCCACAAGGATACACATGGTTTTGATCCCATTCCATTCTAGCAAAAAAATAAATTGAGTGGCTGCGATATATTGATGATATGTTTTTGTGTTTGTTAAATAAAGAGACTACAAAATCGATATTTCATTTCAGTAAAAGTGGTTGATATAGGTCAATCTGCACCATTTTTATCTTTTAAAATTAATGGAGCTCCCACTTTTATAAAGTGGTTGTAATATATAATTACATAATTAATCTATTAACTAGCACAGCCACATAATTGTGGTTGATGAACGTCGAAAGGTATCTTTAATTTATTAAACCTAATTTTAATATAAATCTTAATTAGGGTTTGAAAATAAAATTTTCTATATCTGGTCAACATTTTCTTTGCCTTCCGAACTATTATTCCTGCACATCACGACCTTCTATCTAATTCTTCATTTACCACTGAACACTCGCTCCAGCTGCAACAATCTTCTGCAATAAAATTTGAAGGTAAGTTACTCCATTTTCTAGGGACAACATTCACACATGTTTTACACATCTAAAACAACAACAATATTACAAACACATTACCACATTACACAGCAAATAACTCAACGGAGGACAACAAATAACTTGACAGAAACAAAACCATTTTATTTCACTAATCGCATTCAAATCCAGCGGAGGACAACAAATAACTTGACAGAAACAAAACCACTTTATTTCACTAATCACATTCAAATCTCCACGGTTGCTGCACATACCTCGAAGCCTTCCCCACCATCAACATTAACTTCAATCCACTTCCACATTGAGGGGTTAAGCATATAAGACATGTGTTTATTGGGGAAGAAACAGGTGTCCATTGTGCTTACAAAAATCCAGTCACGCCACTGTGCACTACAGTTAAACTGGTGAATATATTACAGAAGAGATGCTACAACAGTCCAAACGTTTTTCTGGCCATCATCATATAGAAAATAAAACACTCATCCAATATGAAACCCCCTCATAGGTGAGGAAATTAGGGGTAGAGAATGAAACGCACTGATATTTGAGGTAATCT
This sequence comes from Picea engelmannii, assembly GCA_009831015.1. NCBI lineage: Eukaryota > Viridiplantae > Streptophyta > Pinopsida > Pinales > Pinaceae > Picea > Picea engelmannii. Next base: position 527,875 of record ML778428.1, read on the forward strand.
CGAAGGTTAATCATTTAAACGTGGCAATCATATGGTGATAGAGTAATTTCTTAATATGATTAAGTAAATGTTAAAAAGTAAACAGGTTAATAGATGTATTAAAAAATACAAGGAAGTTATGAAGAGTAAATCACATTCATTGATTTGGGAGGACGACTAAGAATATGCCAACATCTTCAATTGTTAGCCATTAGATTATAATTTGAGATTAAAAGGTGATTAATTGTTCCCATTGTCAATAGGTGTACGCCTTTCGGCGTAATTAATTTTTACATTATTGTAATATATACTCATAAGTATTAACACATTACATTAATACATTAATGTAAAGGTATTAATTAATTAACAAAATAATACATCAATCATAAATAAAATAATACACTAAATACAATACATTTATAAAATAAAACATTTTCATACATTAGTAAAATATTAATACATTGGTATATTATTAATAAATTAATAAAGAATAAATAAATAACTAAATTAATTATAAAGTAATATACTAGTAATGCAAACATGTCATTAAATATAATGATAGGGTTTTTTTTCTTTGCTAGGGTTCCAACTTTGAGCCCCTGTGCGCGCACCGCACTATCACCTTGTTGCGACCATGGAGGTCGAGGAAGGGGGGCCTCCTCGCCCCTCTTATAGTTCTATCATCGCCCCTGAGCAAGGCTTCAAGAACTTCAAATGTCTTCCCTTTGAGCTTCCGGATGAGCTGAAAAACATCCTTTGGGAGGATGAGATGTCAAAGGAGAAACCCATGGAGATCCACCCTGAATCAAACCATCCAAAAGAGGCTCGCTCTTGGGAACTAGGAAAATGCATTCTGTAGTCCCCTATAGCACCAAAATACACGATCAACTCGCCAAGGATAGAAGACCAAAAACAACACATGAAAGATTTTGCCCTGATCGGAAAATTCCTCGGATTATGGCCATTAGAAAAAGAATTAGTTAAATGGATTCAACACTAGTGGAATCCCAAGGGTCATTATGACCTCCAACTCAGATCAAACGACTTCTTCACTATTATCCTGCACAACCTGGAGGACAAAAACCATATTTTTGGAGGACCATATTTTTACAACTCGACAGGTCTTTTCCTTCGCTTTTGGATGGAAAAGTTCATCCTAGAGAAGGAGGATTTCACACAAGCACCGGTCTGGCTCTGTTTGTGCTCACTACCTCAAGAGTTTTGGTTGGAAGAAATACTTGCAGGCATCGACAACACGATAGGCATCTATGTCAAAGCTTCATAGGAAACGAAACAACGAAGGTACACTGCTTATGCATGAATCTGTGTTTACCTTAATATCTCCACACATCTCCCTGGAGCCATAAACCTGGACTACCAAGATGAACAATGGTCCCAAACCCTATATTACAAGCACATTCCCTTCCGTTGCAGTAAATTCCACGAACATGGCCATCTATTCTGAGACTTCCCCCTAAATAAACCTAGCAAGTCAAATCCCGAGGATCGTGACAAAACCAAGGATGGTTTCACCCAAGTCACGGGACGTCACAGGCATCCAGCCAAGAAAATTCTTCCACAAGCCCCAGTTGGACCCTCAACCAATAACTCTTTTGAAGCCCTTCAGACCCCTTCAGAAAATCCCACCATTCCTTCCGACCCTATGTCAAATCCCTCCATCCCTGTGCAAGTCTAGGGTTTTCCTAATCCTATCCCACCTACCCCCGGATCCACTCAAATCCACACTGTAGAGATGTTCCTTCTCGCAAATCTCGGACCAGAAATGGGAGACCCGGACATCAATCTGGAAGATCAAGAACTAGAAGGAATAGACATGGTACACCTGGAACAAGCCTACCAAAAACAACATCTCTACACTATACTTCTGGATCAGCTACGCAAATTCCATAAGGTATTCCTCAACTCTATAGCAGGAGGATCAGCATGAGCCAATCCAAATCTAGGTATAAAAAAAGGAAGGTCAAAAGAACAACGCAAACCCACAAAAGAAGAGAAAAAAAGGGGCAAAAAACCCAAACAACAACTCATTCAAGATGTGGGCAATTTCTTAGTGAGCTCGGGCCAGATCCACCTAATCTCGGATAACATTCCTCCCCTCCAACCCTCGTCGTCCTCATGAATATTTTATCCTGGAATATAAGGGGTCTCAATGCACGAAGCAAGCAAGATGTGACATTCCCCAAAAATAAAGTATTTTTGAAATTTAAAATTGATTGGAAAATTTTTCGTTTTTAGTAAATTCGAATTTGGAATAATTTTTCCATTTATGGCAATTCTGAATTTCGAATTTGATAATTGTAATAAATTATTATGACTGTTGTGAAGATATTTAATTTGACCCAACTAACTATTCAACTGTGACACTTGTATGAAAACATAATATTTTATATTAATTGTAGGAGACAAATGGAACAACCATGTTAAAAAATCAACTGACCATGAATCCATGAGTGGGAAACATGTTGGAACTACCTTTGGGCTGATTGTTACAAGTCGAAAATCAGAGATTTGGCCATTGACAGCCCCTGAAAATCAGGGATTTAGATAGCTGCGAAAATTCCCAAGGGGGAAGAAAGACCTAGGCAAAAAATGATTGTTCTATATATAGCATATGTGAGGAGGCAAGACGTTGTCGCGTATGCTCGGGAAAAGAGACTATTGATTTTTTTCCTTACTGTTATGAACACTACTGATTGAGTGTGAGGCAAGAGGAATCTGCGGGAGTTGAAGGACATTGTTGAGGAGGAGTTTCCAAGTTCGCCCTCATGGATTCATGGTCAGGCTAGGGGGTGAACCAGGCAAGTGAACTGGCCGCCCAGTTCTAAGGTTGGGAGGAACGTGGTTGTTCCTTTTGTCTTTTGCACATCATTTCAAATATGTTATTCTGCCCCCTTCTCTAGCTGAGTGCTATAGGGTTAAATACTTGATAGAATGATATATACTAGTTCTGAATGGATTACCTTTGTTACATCTTATTGTTGTTATATACTAGTTTGGAATGGATTATCTTTGTTGCACCCTAATTATGTTATGAACAGTCCATAGGTTTTTCTTAGATGAAAGAATAAACCTGGTCAAACACCAGGAAGAATAAATTATGTAAATTGGATTATTGCTTTGAACAGGATAAACACTATAGGAAAAACCCACGAGTAAATCATATTGCAAGTTGTAGTTGTCTGCGTTTTGCAATAGAAGTATGAATTAAATAATGTATACACAAAAATATGAGAGGAAGTATGAATTTTGGCTAAGATTCTTCCATGTACAAACTGAACAGTTGCAATCCTAGGAGATAATTGTAATCGTATTTAATGCAGAATTACAAGACGAGTTGGTCTCTGGAATTACAGTTTGAACTATGAGAATTGAATTTTGGATTAAATCAGCTAATATTGATAAAATTACCAGAACTAATCATGAGAGGCACAAAGGCCTAAGGAGATAAAAGGACATCCTGAAACTTCACAGGATTACAAAGACCCCTGAATAAGTTGATAACTATGTACACAATAGCATAATCAATTAGAGATAAAAAAGAAAACCTTTACATGATCACGGAATAGATGCAAATCGAATTATTTACTATCATGCTTTATGGAATCAATCACATATGAGGTACACACATAGTCAGCAATAGTTGAGTTCCTTTATTTAATTCAAGATCCTATTTTTTTTTAAAGAAGCCAGCATGGCGTTAAATAGATCTAAAATGATAAAATAAACAGTAAGTTATATAGTTAAGCAGGAGGGAACTCCTGAAATCCTTTTGCGAAATTATATTACATAACTTATCCAATTTGAGATAATTAAATACCCCTTACTTTGTAGCATCCAATGAAAGGAAATACTCCCCAAAAATGGATTACTCTTACGATTTTGAAATCGTAACATAAACTACATTGTTAATAGAAATATTGGAAAGAACTATGCCTTCCTCTAGAACCAAAAGGATGAGACAGAGAAGGTTACGGGCACAGAACCTGAATACCTTGGTTGCCAAGGGTGGGCATGGATATCCGGTACCATACTCCGAAGAAAACTCTGCAAAAGAATGTTGAAATCTCTGAGGTCCTATGAGGCTGCCATCTAAGGTCTGTCCTTGACCTTAGTATGGCTCTAAGTTTCAACTATTTTGCTGTCTTCTTTTGCTGTTTTAGGACAACAAACTGTCATGTACTTTCTGCTCAATGTTTTATAGGTTAAGT
>ML778429.1:110660-121198 GCA_009831015.1 Picea engelmannii
CCCACTTTGGGACATCATCACAGTGCAGAGATTTATGATGACCAGAGTAGCCAGATGGATGTTATAGCGAGTACAAGGGTATTTGAGAGGCATTGTAGGGTCCAGCTTGCATTGATCATCATATTCCATCATTATGAGCCATTTCGCACAGGTTGGCTTTGGTTCCGTTGCATTCCGACGATTTCCATGATTTTGACTATTTTGAGCTATAAGTTAATTTAAATCACTAAAGAGGTCATTTTGGGCACATTACTTGGAGGAACCTCTCAGTGTAATAGCTCATTGGAATCGGGAGGAGCAACACTATAGGATGGGATAGCTAGAAGTGACTTTCAGTGGCTAAGGAAGCCACAAGGAGAGATAAGGAGCTTTTCAGAGGTAAAAAGGTTAATTAATTAATTAAAGTGATTTAATTAATTAATTAAATATTAATAAAATGAAAGTCACTTTGGAGGGACAAGGTGAGCCAAAAGTATAAAGGAAAGGCAAGGGCCTCTTCTCACTATTCATGTATGATTATCTTTTGATATCTGGCTTTAGCTAGTAAGCCCAGCGTTGGGGGTTTTGAGGGTTTTGACATAACAAACCCTAGAGGACGATTCGGTGGTGAAAGATTCCACCTAGCTTGCCCCAAGCTTGGTCTCGGAGATGCAATACTCTCCCACACCATTCTAGTTCCAGATCTACTCAGTTGTAGGAGGATTCCACATCAGTTGCTTGTGCAGATAGAGAGAGGGCGCACCAGTTGGGGGTTTCCAACGAGGGGGGCGCACCATTCATTGAGGAGGGATTCGTCCTAGCTGAGGAGAAGGGATTCCAGGAATTCCAGGTAGTGTGTTTCCTTGGCAGGTGTCTTGGCATCATTCTTGGTGGTTTTTCGAAGACTTTCAATGGAGGATCGATTTGTATTGAGAGTGGGACGTTTTCCCAAGAGGAGGGCGCACCATTACTTGGAGGGTAGCTAGATCTAAGGATCTAGCAGGTATTTGAGGATTTGAGCACTTGGGTTCTCATTGCAGCGTCCTGATCTATCATTGTGGAGAGTTTCAGAGCAATTGGAGGCCTCCTTCATCAGGGTCGAATTATCTAGGGCTTCAGTCATCCAGTGGGGCGCACCATTCAGTGGAGGAGTTCAGATCTACAGAGGTTGAGAGGGATCTTAGAGATTCGGGCACCTGGGTTGTTCTTACCATCACCCGATCTACTGTTTGGCATCTTTCTGGAGGTGATTGGACATCTTTGGCACCAGGGCCGAATTGTTGAGGAGCTTCAGTTATCTAGCAGAGCATGGCATCTTCCAACAGTGAGGGTTTTGGCACTTGGCATTGGACTTCATCTCTTATCCAGCCTTTGGAGGCTTATTTTGTATTGTCAGGAGCATTTTGTAGCAGCTCATACTTGTTATCTATTGTTTATCATCTTGGCCATATGTTGAGCATTCCAGATTGGCATCTCCATTGTAGCAGGTTCTTCTATTTTATGAATAAAGAAGATTTTAGATGTTTTGGCTTGTCTATCTTATTGCATATGGTTGAGGTATGTTCCATGGTTATCTCTTTCTGTTATCTGCTACATACACACATATAAACACATCTAGACAAATAGATCAGCAAACCGTTTGACGAAATACCACAACCAGAAAAAGTTTTAAAAAGACACCAAAACAGTGATGATCCTTGCATAATGGCTTGGGATCATTACATGGTTCAGGACTGGATTTAGCAGAGTCGGGACATCCTCAAGGAATTGAAGGATCACCTACAGAGGGCACAGAATCAACAAAAGGTACAGGCAGACAAGCACAGAGTTGAGCGCACCTTTGAGGTCGGTGACTTGGTTTATTTGAGGCTCCGATCGTACCGACATGCATCAATTAAGAGAAGTGGTGCAGAAAAGCTCCAGACCCGTTTCTTTGGTCCATACTGAGTCAGCAGGAGGGTAAGGGTCGTAGCTTGAGTTGGATCTACCACAGGGTAGAAAAATACATAATGTCTTTCATGTTTCGTGTTTGAAGAGGGCCATCGGCAAGCACATCACTCCTATCGAGGAATTGCCACCCATGGATGAAGAAGGACAGTCGGTACTCATACCAGAGAAGATACTGGAAGTCAGGGAGAGGAAGCTAAGGAAAAGAAGCATCAGAGAATATTTGGTTAAGTGGAAGAACCTACCTGTGGAAGATGCCACGTGGGAAGGAGAGCAGTTGATCCGGGAAACAAGTTTAGAATTTCTTGTGGGCAAGCAATTTCTAGCAGGGGAGAATGTAATGTCCCCCACCTCTTGATGAACAGGGTTGGAGAGACTCAGTGGTCTAGATTTCCCCACTAGACTATAGTCTTAGGTATTTTGGGGACAAAGTCAACCAAGAATCGTAATATTCTAAAGTTAAGTTGACTTTGTGGAAAAAGGGTAACTCAACGAAGAAATAGAAAAGATGAGCTAGGTTAAGAGTTAACCCTAGGGGTAAAACTAACTCAATGGAGGAATAGATTGGAGCTATAAAGGAAAGGGCAGGGCGCACTCCTTATTCATTTTGGACTATCATATTATTTTCATTGGAGCTCTTGAGCACAATCAGTTTTGAGGGTTTTGAGTCTAAAACCCTAGAGATCAACTCGGTGGTGAAAGATCCCACCTTCCTTGATCCAGGCTTGGTCCCAGAGGTGAAATAATCCTCCCAGACCATTCTACAGTGTTGCAGGTTGGTTCTACAGGCATTTACCAGGTTAGGGCACAACCCAAGGAGGTTTCCAGCTAGGGGGCGCACCATCTTGGAGGTTTTGGTTCGATCTGGAGGAAGCAGAAGGAATTTGAGAAAAGTAACACCTGGGTTCTCTTCGGAGGGTCCCTGGCATCATTCCCGGTCTATTCCAAAGGAGTTTATCCTTGCAGTTTATTTATGTGAGCTTGGCACAAATTGAAGAGAAAGAGGACGTTTTGCAGAAAGGGGTTTTCAGTGTTTGGAGGCTCAAATCTTCATAGTTTGGCTTGAGACTTCAGTATCTTGGTAGCAGTGGCCCGATCTATGATCTGACGGAGTTTGGTGGCATTTGGAGGTTCCTAGAGGGGAAAACGTACCCTCTTGACTTTATCAAACCAGGGAGGGCACAATCCAGTTTAGGGATTGCCTATTTGGAGGAGCAGCTTTGCTCAGATCAGCTTGAGATTGATTCCAGAGGTTCCTATCTGCCCGATCTATATTCTTAGTGAGTTTTGGAGGATTTGGAGGTCAGGAGAGTGTAGGCCGAAACTTGAAGGTTTGGCAGCATCCAGAGCAGGGCGCAACTCATCCAATTGGGAAGGTTTGACAGTGCATTGACCAGGTTCTTCTATCTTCAGTCAGATCTACTTGTTGGTGGCCTTTGGAGGCTTGGATCTCTTCTCTTACAACCTTTGGGAGGCACTTATCTTGTATTGTTCTTCTTGTTGTATCGGCTAGCAGCCCATTTTGTTATTATTGGGGCTTTCTTCCAGGTCTGCAGATCTATTGTATACGGGGTCTCCTTACTATCTAAATAAAGGTCAGATCTGACATTGTGATTCTCTACTGGTTTTCTTATATCTCTTGTCTTGTTTATGATTGTATGTTGCATATCTATTGGTCTATCAATATTGAATAATCCCATGCACATCTTACGGAAACACCTGCAAACACATGAACAAACATAACAACAGTAAACAGTTAGTGTTCTGAGCGAAAAATTTGGCTCACGAACATTACATCACACATTACATGTAAAACTGAGAATTTCATTCATATGGCCCAATGATATACATAGCTTTGATTCTCATGAGAACTTACGTACAAGTACACATTTATTCAGGAATTGTGACTATTAACTTTCTCAATAAACTTTCACTTTATCTATCCTACGTGACATGGAACTAGCACTTTTAAGTTTTTGTCCTATCTCTAATTTTTCTAATGTGCTTTATATAATTTGTTTCCACTCACAACAAAATGAGCATTATGTTCTAACAAGTTACTGATAATGATGGCAATTCTTAACTCACTAGTAACTTTTAAGTTTTGGAAACAGCTCTTTTATCAGATGAGTGTGTGTCTTACAATGTATTCAGCTTGTTCCACGACTAGATGGAGGAACAGAAGATTTAAGTATATATTTGGCTCAAGATATAATACTGGACAAGGAGTAACAAGTTAAGAAAAAAAAGTAATGAAAATTGACCTAGGAATAGAAAGACAAGCTAACAGGAAACGCGGCAGTAAGCGGAAAACTCATCCAAGGCATGTATATCAGCCTTGGCAAACATGTTTAGCATATGGTAGCCTGGGAGAAGCAAGTTCAAGAAATGGACCCTTGTCATACACAGAGAAAGTTGGCAGAGCGGAGATCAAAAGTGAGTAAAATATTTTAAGGCGGAGATAAAGCTCCTTAAAAAAGGCAAAGACTCTTCTTCATCTTTAGAAATACCCTGTGTGACTGAGTGGTTTATTCCTAGATCCTTCCTGCCTTTTCGTCTCCAGGACCATCACTAGCATCCTTTTCAGCATCAAAAGTCAGCTTTTGGTTTCTGGACATGTTTTCTCCTTTCCAGTCTTTTCCTGACCTTGACAATTATCACTGACTGTGGAATGGTGATGGCTTGGGCAGCAGCATGTTATGAGATCCTACTTTCTAGAATGTTATCTGCATCAACTCCAGCACAATGAATATAAGCACATAGCATGGCATCTCCATCAGTTTCAGCTTCTGACTCCCCCCCTTCATTATATACTTCTGTATGGTTGCTTGAACAAGATATGGACATTAGTGGGCAGATTCTATCATAATATGCCAGAAACCTTTCCATTAGGATATGCTGATGATTAGATTATTTTTCCCTTGGAGGAACCCTATGAGATTAAGTTGTCTAGTGATCATGTATTGCCCACTCCCACAGCCACAAGGTTACCCCTACCATTTATCCCCCCTAAACAAGGGTATTGTGATCATCCATCCAGACTCTTTGGTGCATTATATGCTTCTCTTTTGTTTGGTTTTTTCCCCCTGTAGCTAACCATGTTATATAGTACTCATTGTGCTGCTTACATCTATGTTTGTATGGTCCTGCAATCCTACCTTTTGTCTCACCTTGTTGCTCTCAATGCTGTTCCAGGGAATATAACCCAAGAACAATTTCCAATCTTAACTACAACTATAGTAGAATTTAAGAAAAAGAAATCCTTCTTGTCTGTAAGCAGGTTACTATTGCTTAGATGCAATAGTGTATTCTGATTTTATTTCTTTTGCTTTGCTGATGTAAATATTTTTCTGTATATATAAGATGTATTTTTCAAAAGAAAATATTGCTTATTGTGATTGTTTCCCATTTCCTCCTTATTGAAGTAAATTATAGTTGAATACATTTTTCTCAGGATTGTCATAAAATACAATATGATATGTAGTAATCACTAGGAACACTTGAAGTAGTTTATAGGTCGATTCTGTAGGTTTTTAATGATTTTTTACACTACTGGTCTTTTAACTGGCTTTTCCTAAAAACGTTTTTACAGGATTATATTGACAGTATGGAAGGAGCAACATTATCAGGAAGGCAGGCGTCAGCCTATATTTGTGAATCAGGGACCATGCTGGCTGAGCTTAGAAGGATGCTTCAATTTTATGATGTTTTAGGGCAGGTAAAATCTGCAGAGAGTGTGGATGAACTGACAGTTGTATGACAGCTAAACTGGCTGTTTCTGAACTAAAAATTAAAAACTTGCACAAATGCCATTGTTTGACCTGCTTCCCTATGTCATATAAAGTACAACCACACAGGATGGGTTGAGGGTTCAAGGTTATGTAGATTATACAGTTGTTGGCTTTGCTCAGATAGCAGCTGAAGTTTGCATCTGGATGCTCATTCTTTTTCAGCCTCTTGAAAAAGAATTTCTGCTAGCTGGCCATCACTTGCTCCACCTAGTGGAATCATATTAAGTATAGGTCTTCTTGATAGGTTACTAGTATGACTATCTAGCAGGGATACAGAAGAGAATGCCATTGATGGATTAAACTGTAAACATACTTCATGTGTAAGGACCATGCTCAGTTGGAGCAAAAGTGCCATTTCTAAAATAGATCATTTGGTGTAGTCTGGATAGTGAGTATAAAGCAATGCATTTGCACAATATGTATTTTAAGTGTCTTGTTTTTAACGTCAACAATATCAAAATCTAGCAACCATGTTTTATTTCATTGGAAATCATGATCAATAAGAGAAATACGAAATTTACATATAAACAATTTATACCTGTCTTAGGAGCATAGAAATGTAGAATGAAATCTAAAATGCATTGCTTGTAAAATGTCTTGGTGTTCAAGTATCTCTCCTTTTATCCGGTAGGTGAACTAGTATGGAAACTGATTTCTCTTTTGGTATTCTTGCTTTGAGATATAAATATAAAGTCACATCGTCTAAGTAAAGCAATCATTCATACCATAAGTGGGGCCACTTTCCACTTGGTGAGAATATCAACATCAAGTCAATTTTCTGAGAGTTTAATGCAATTTATTCAGACTTTTGGTTTTTTGAATGATTCAGATATATTTTAACATCAGTGTAGTGAAAATCTAGGGTTTATGGCAGTAAAATCTTACACCAAGAGATTTTTTTTTCAATGCAAGCAATTGTCTTAAATGAAAAATTCTAAAGACCACATAAAATATGGATAGTATAGATATCATTGAACCATACATTTGATTGGTTCAAAAATATACTTCTTCGCATAAAATTTTGAGGATACATGTATATCAGCCAATTAAAATTGTCACTGACACTCTATAATTGGTTGTAAAAGATTGTGAAAAGCTAGACATAGATCTCACGTAATTTCCCCTCTTGCACGAGTAGGTAGGGGAAAGGCTATTTCATTCTAATGATGTCCTTGGATGTACAAGGGACAATTTCATCTCTTACTAGTTGCACCAAGATAAGATAAGACAAGAGACAAGATAAGTACATTACTGTCCGACAAATGACCACAAAAGTAGGTCATTGGGACTATTTTGGTACAATGATGTCTATACAAAGCAAGAGTGCTAAAGCAACTCCTATATAAAAGCAAGAAGCGGGAATAGAATAGAATTCTAATAATAATAAAAAAAACTAGAAACCTAGAGAGTCAACTCCACAAATGGAAATGTGGTTCAGGAGAGAGATATGTATGAGATGAGTGGATCTAGAATCTATGGCACCAGTGATATGAGAATACTATGGTCCATTGAATTCATCTCTCCTAACATTTGAGGTCGAATGAAGAAAAATCAAAATAGATGGTTGTCCAGAAGAAGAATCAGAAGAGGAGGTGGAATGAATATTGTGCTACTTGTTGCCGTCCTAATACACACTTGCAAACGTGAGCAAAGTCCAGTTCACTTAGTGTGTCCTTGGAGGCACAATGCCTAGGTTCTCAATCCACACTGTCACCTTGACTGGAACCTCTTCCTTCTAGGCTTACTCCTAGGGAAGCCAAGGGGGGTAGACCCTAGTTACTAGATTGGATTAAGCGTTTATGTTCTAGGAGTTGTTTTTAATTTGTTAAAGGCTAAGGGGGGAAATTAGCCTAAGATGCTAAGGCAGCAAATGTAAAGTGCAAGTCTATCTATATGTCAATCAGCCATTTTCCTAAGTCAACTAAGACTAGTGCCTAAGGTTGGACAATGGGGTCCACTAAGTTTAAGGGTGGTTCAATTACAAAAGTTTTACAAGTAAAGTGACTTGAAACTACCCCAAACCAAATATTACAATTACTTACAAAAGAATTAAAGATGTACAATAATTACACAAGATATAAATAAATACAAAGATACAAGGAAATGAAAGTGAGATCAACACATGAGCCAAGCATGCCCCAATAGCACTTACTCTATTGGACCGCTTTCACTGGCAACCACTAAAGCACTCAAGACTCAAGAAGGTGATGCTTCCCCAAGTGGGATACTCAACCCCTTCTTGAATCACACCACAAAAGCAAGTGAACCAAAAGATATACAATGTTTAACTCATATGCTCATAAAAACTTGAAACATTAAAAACATAAACCATGAAGTTGCAATAATGATTATAAGCATGTAATTATTATCAATGTGTGTTCCTAAGCATACATCTAAAGCCCCCAATACACACAAAGATTTTCTATGCAACTAGATGTTAAAGGAGTTTCTTAAAAGCTAGATAAATTTTATTCCCTCCCCCTAAACTATGTTGGTGTTTTAAGCTTCCTCCTCCCTTGGCCAAATGATTGTCGGGTGCTCAAGATAGTAAGGCAACGAGGCCCACCCTAGCTTCCCAGGTTAGCCCTGACAGTAAGAGTACTTCCCGGAAAGGATCCCCTTAAGAATCACGGGACGGTCCCCCACCACTTCCTTCTGTTGTTTTCCTCAAACCCGTTTTAGATGGTGGAGATGGTTGAATAAAGCTATCCTAAAAGTCTAAAATGTTATTATGACCCTCGAGTGGGTCTTTAGGTGTGTTGGGTTGATTTTATGAGTGTTTTAGGTGTCCAAAATTTTAGTTTTTAGCCCAAAACCGAATTGAAAATGTTGTTATGAATGTGCTTGCAAGATGTAACAATGATAACCATAAACACATATAAACATAAATGGAAAGTTGCAAGATAAGTATCATTCATTTACTTAACCATTCCACATGTAAACTTGAAAATTAAATGTGATGTTAAAGCAAGGACAGTGTGCTACTTATAACAGAAATTACTTGAAAATATGAAGCTATGAATGTGAATGTTTAGCCCATAAAGCAAGATGACATGAATGAAAAGTTCATAAAGTAAATACAATCACCATAGCATCTCATCCATCACTTAGATATTCAACTTGCAAAAGGAAAAGGGGCAAGAACAACTTGCCTTGTGATAATGAGAAAGAAAACTCTAAGATCTTAGATTACTCATTCACACATATGTTAACCATTTAGATGATAGATGTGCTTGAAAAATTATAACTTAACAAAGCAATGAGTAAGATCATAAACCATGACTAGATCACATGTGCTTGAAATTGTAAATAGCTTAATGACTTATGAAAATGATGAATTTTTGCACTTAAGAGAGATCTTAAACCATTTATCATGATGAGCATAAGCATATGTGATAGATCAAATATTATATGTGATGACTACTCTAGAAAATTTATACCATCATAACACATAGATCATCAACATAAATAATTTTTCTTTAAGCCTCACGATATTGAGGATTACTCTCCCAAGGTGTAGGCAACTAGCTTATCAAATAAAACTTGAAAAAATGAAAAACCACTCACAATGGCCAAGGTGGAGGCAAGCCTACCATTTTTTGCCAAAGAGGGTTGTTAAACAAATAAACAGAATTATTATTATGAAAAGGCTACACTATCTTGTCTTATGGACAAGAGGGGCCAACAACTAAATGAAAAATAACTTGCAAGAACAAACTAATCTAGCCCAACGATTTTGGGGATTACTCTCCCAAGATGTAGGCAATATATATTAGTTTACAAGATACAAGAAAAAAATCAATAAAATAGAAGAAGAAAACATGAATTTACAAAAGAAAAGGTAAGAAATTCGTTACCCAACCAAGGTAGGCTCTTAAGGAAGTCTTGAGGATGAATTTGGGCAGCGTTTCCCCTTGTTTCTGGCAAGAACCTGCAAAAACCAGCAAGCAAAAGCTTGTTGGAAATGCTGCACAACACAACAAAGTTAAGGAAAATTTTTGTTTTTTATGCAGAAATTTTTCACATGAAATATCCAAGTAAAAGTAAATATTTTTGACCTATCTAAGAGGGTTAGAAAACTGAAAATAAATGGAATGTATGCAGAAAATAATAGATTAAGAAAGCTAGGAGTGTGAGAAGGTTTTGAGGGTAGGCTCGTTCTTGATACTATCCCAACAATCCCTTTGAAGCAACCTGCAAAACTCAAAGAAAGATGTGAAGCATGGAAATAGATAACAAGATTGAATAGACTAACAGTATGAAATACTTCAAACCCTTAGCTATCCAACAAGCATAAACTAGCAAGAATACTCTTTGTTAATCTACTCTAGTAAAATATTTTACTAAAGATCTACTCACAACTACACAAAAAACTTGAACAATACAAAGTCACCTCATGTGCAAGAAAGCAACCAGAATACTCTTGGTGTTTTCAAAATCCTCCAAAGCTTTATTAATCCAATATGAGAGTGTTGGAGAAATACTTGCTCCAAGACTCTCAAGAGCAATGAGTGAGATGACAAGATGGCAAGAGCAAGAGAGTAAGAGTGAGGTGAAATTTCAGCATAATAACACTAGCTCAAATAATGGTGAGTTGGGAGTGAGGAGAGGGATCTATTTATACTTGGAGAGGCAAACCTACCTCTCTTGAATCAATGTCAAGTGTCCACCATCAAGCATAAGAGTAGATCTCAAGGCTAGGGCACACCATCTAGGGTTTGAAAGCTAGATCAAGGGTGTAGAAAAATGTAGGAGGTGTTGGGATCAAGCAAAGAGGTGTGGGAGGCCTTGGGATTGATGCCAAGGAAGGTGAGAGGTCTC
>ML778429.1:121248-141006 GCA_009831015.1 Picea engelmannii
CCTAGGAGGTGATGTGGGGGTCAAAGGGAGTCATAACTCATGAGAGGGGGCCCCAAATAAGTCACAACAACCTCCACCAAGGAAAAACGTCACTTCCCCTAGGGGGCCATGATTTTTGAGTGTAGAAGGTGGGTAAGGGGTTAAAATAGGTTGGAAAAGGTTGGGAGGGTTAGGTTATGCTTAGTCTTGCTATTTTCCACCTTCAAACTAACCCATTAACTCTTTTTTACAAAAATGACTTAGCAATTAAAATTGTTGTTTTGACTAACTTTGACTCCGGGTGGACAAATGCATAGCAAACTTTGTCCGACTAAGCTGAAACTTGGTCTATGGGTGTAGAGGGTGTCATTCCATTTCTTTTGAGCACAAATACCCCTATCAAAAACTCAAAGACCCAGTTTTTACAATATTTGCTCAAAAACATTTAATTAATTAAATAATTAAAATTTCAACCTTAGAAAAATTAATTAAATTTAATTAATTAAAAAAAACCTATCTAGACTCGACGAAATTCCACGAAACTTTATACACTGTCTAGCATGGTCATTTACATCATTCATAAACAAAAGATACCAAAGGATGAGACCATTAGAACGTCGTTCACCACTTTGGAGGACTTATTGCATGTGTGAGGGAAAAACTCATGGGAAATCAACCAGGCTGAAAAGCCCAGTTGACAACCTGAGGATAAAAAACCCTCGGTGAAAAGAACTCTCCCAATGAAAACATCCCAAGGTACCTAACCTAACTATGATTCATGCAGACTTATTACATTATTAACCCACGCAGGGGTGCGGAAATTTCGATTACAAAATTTTGTGCTGGAGCATCAAATGCCCAAGTAGAACCAATACTATTTTCAACATACTTGCATCTGATGATGCATAATTTCATGGCACATGAGTTGACCCCCTAGCTGAATAGGCGGTCAACACTACTGTCTGGAAGGAAGATATCGTCATCGTTGTTTGGAAGATCTTATCGAGTGACTGGTCTGACTTTCAAAATGAGGTCTACTCTTGCGACACCACTGGGATCTCACAAAGGTAGAAATAATGCCCCATGTCCTCAATGATCTAGGATCATCTCTCTCCATTTGTCGCTTGGTTCCCTTGTTAAATTTTCTCCAACCCAACACCCGACAATTAATTCTAAATAAACTAGTTTTTTGGATAAGAGCATAGTTGAGTTTTTAACGAAACATTACAATGGAAACATAAACTGAAACTAAACACATTGCACATGAAATTTTCTGGGTAAAAACCCCTAAAAAAACCCAAAGGGAAAACCAGTGCTGTGAGATTTATTATTATTAATCTAGGCTCCCTTCCTAGGATAATGGGCCACCTGAGGAATACAAAACAACAAATAGCCAAACTTTGCAAACCTCAAGATCAGTCCTTCGATCTTGTTAGTTGGATGCTATCTCCCTTGCTATCCCTTTGCTCCTTTCCTTGACCCCTACCTTGCACACTTGGATGAATGTCCTTCTCCACCCAATCAATGAGATCTCACTCTCTAACTCTGTGTATGTGTGTCCCTCCTCTCACATAGAGTGTCTTTTATAACCTTAAGTTTACCCTAAATCCAAAACCTTAGATCTCCAAAGTGATCAAGGGTTGAGATCTAATCTTGTGTTCATTTGAGATCAATGGCTAAAATTTAATTTAATTACTAATGTCAAATACTTAGGTATTTAATTAAATTAAACTCACATTAATTACAAAACTACGTTCACTTTGTTAATCACTTTAATAAAGTGAATCTCCTAAGTCCTAAGAGGTAATAAGGACGACTCCCACGTGGAAGTATCTGTCTGATGCTACAGATATCAACACTCCCTCTTAGCAAGGAAGGTACTACCACCTGGAGGTGGCTCTGTCTTCGCTACCATGGTTGCACTCCAATCTGTTGATGCTTTTGTAGCTTCGGGAGGTATTCCCACTATAATCCATGGTGTCAAGCATGTGGTAATTTTCGTTGGCACTAGATTACACTTTTGTTTCAGTGAAAATGCCCTTGGGATTAAGCTAAGGCTTCATGGGCTTGGTGATGGGCTTTGTGGGATTGTGTTGGGGTTTCACACCCACAAAGAGGAATTAAATATTCTAATTTAAATTTGAGTTTAGAAGGGGTTCCTAAACTCACTCATTAGACTCCTATATAAGGAGAGAAGAGATTGTGACAAATCTCATTGTGTCATTATGGAGTTAGCATAAGTGAGTGTGCACTTGTGCTAGGAGCTTGGAAATTTCAGCAAGGGAAATTATGTGATTTTGGCAATCCGGCCTAGGGTTTTTGTTTATTTTTCAACCAAGAAAGGCCACACGTGTGAGGAGAGAGGAGAAGCAGGGCCACACATGTGAGGAACTAGTACAACCGCACGTATGAGAGAGAAGGTACAACTACACGTGTGAGTACAACGGGTTTGTATACATGTGTGGTATGGACATGTCCATACAATCACACGTGTGACCAAAATAGAACAACCGCATGTGTGGAGGGTTTATGTAGGTTGCACATGTGAATTTTTGGAAGGTAACATGTCTATATAGATTGATGTCAGCAGGTCGTACATGTGACTTGTAGCAGGTTTGTAAATTGGGAATTTGTCCTGGGATTTTGCTAAGGTTGGTTTGCTGATTTTTTTTATTTTGGGAGGACTGATTTATCCTTAGTTTTGGTGAATTTTTCAGCTGTTGAGATGGCTGATTTTTCCATCGGAAATTTCTGAATTTAACAATTTACGAAACATAAAATTTTGTGTTTCAAGTGCAAGGATAATTTATCTCTAATCTTGTTGTTTTTGTTGTTGTTGTAATTTTCTATCAATAATTTCAGTGTAAAATTGTTCAGTGATAACAGCTAGAGTTTACTGTTTGAAATCATTTGTAAGTAATTTTCAGACCTGAAATTAGTTGCATATGAAAAATTGACACAATCCACCTGATTGGTTGCTCCCTCTGAAACGAAATCTATCTGGGCCATCTCGTTCGAGCCCTTCTTTGAAGACTTCCCTTTGAACATGCTTCTAGAAGCCTCCTGCTCCTGAGGATCATGTTATCCCCGATTTCTAGGGATAACTAGGAGATCATGTCTCGAGGCCCACAGGTCCTAGACATGGGGTACCGAGAGCAGGATTGACCTGAGCATAGCCCTGGAGGGCCCATCCTTCTTCTTCTTCGCCAGATTTGTCCTGTCAGCAGCAGCAGCATCCATCACCATTGGCTTGGACTTGCATCAGAGAAGACTCTTGCTCCATGAGGTAATTGGTCTAGGTATCGTGGTATGTGTCATGTTTGATCGTTATAACTTTCAGATATATGCATCACGTTCCCCTACATTTCTGACAACTGCTTGGATCTTACACCAACCCACTTGACCATTGTTGGGGGATTAACGGGGTGCCCTAGCAAGCTTGTACCCATAAGTTTTGGTTAGCCACCAGTGGAGATCTGAAGAGCCATCGTCTTCTCCCGCCATATTATCATTTTACATCTTATCTCCCATACATCCATCCCATTCCCCTAGTACGGGCATTAGAAGGACCTATTTGAGGGGTTACACTTTGTCCAGTGGGAAGAAGGAGCTAAAGGCCCAGGAGGTAAAAGAAGCTGGTAAAAGGTAAAAGCCATAGGAAATAAAACCTAGAGATGCCTTGCCCAGGGATCCCCGAGAAGGCAATAAAAGGTCTCTCGATAAGAAACAAAGGGACCCAAAGAAAAATAATAAAAAACAAGGCCTAGCCAAGAGGATGGGAGGTCTCATCACGAGCCGCCCCATTATGTTCATAGGTATCTAGCAGTATGACATTGTCATTATCTGGTCACCAGGCCAGGGCAATGACCCTTGGTTGCATGGCCAAGGGAAAGGGGGTCTCATCACGAGCCAGCCTTATCATTTCTGCGAAAATACTCATGGGTAACACTGTCAACTCTGGTCACCACGCCAAGGCAGTGTCCTCTGGTCAAACCTTGAAGCAAAAAAGAAAGAAAAGGTAATAAATAAAGAAAGAATAAAGGCAAATAAAGGGCTTGGAAAAGACAGCATCCATGATAGGTACAACTCGCCTCCTACAAAGGCACCCATGGATAATACCTACCCTTGGTCTTCACTGTGTCTGGACATCCTTAGATCATGCCACCTCATATTACATGGCTTGAATGATGTCTTTTGGAAACTTTCCTCTTCTTATGGGTGCTGGCCCAATAGGTTACCTTGTCTTTTCTTCAAGTTTTGCATAGTAGATTAGTGTAATATCTTTGAGCTATTAGAGGATATGCTAGGGGTCTTATGCATGTATTTGATAAAATTAATGATGAAATGTGATTGACATTGCTATGATCATGAGGACTAATGAGCCCATGGAGGGCGAAGTTTTTGATGTGCAGGACCATGTCCGACGGACAGGTACCAGTGGACCGGTACACATGGGGAGATGATTAGCTCGGACCTCCATGGGGCTGAAGAGCCCATCAGATGGTTGTTGGGATGGCGGAGACAGGACAATGACGTGATGAGCCTTTGCACATGAAGAAAAGAAGGATGTTCCACCCGGGACACTTTGGCTGAGCCCAGCCTAGGGGGGATGACCCACTCCAGATGGAACGTTTTCCTCTTGATGGATAGGACGTCACCCAGGAGATATGGACGTTACCTTGAGCGTGTGGCAATTACTGGCACGTGTGGCAGCTTGGAGGATCCCTAGAAGGGCTAACGCCTGATTTCTGGATGTTGGACTAGCCCAAAAAGGGCCAACGTCTCCCTCAGAGGGGCTTGACGTCCCACCTTTTGCTCATTTTGTGTCTTTTACTTAGCARTTAATGTAAAATAGTATAATTTTTGTAGTCAGCCTTGTCGGCTGTTTTAATGACTTATTCTGTAAATTAAAGGTCATGGATTGATATATATTGAGGATGTTTTTCCCTCATTTGGACATAACACAACTCACTCTCTTGTGAGATCTCAATACTTGCGCCCTAGTTTGGCATTTTTGGTGTTTTAAAGTGAGGCGCTACTCTTGGAGGAGGATTTCTCTTGGCATTTATGGCATTTCTCTCATGGAAGGTTTACAACTAGGGTTTTGCATGTGCTTTTCTTCATGATATGTAAGTGTTTTTCCTGCAAAACTTCTTGATTGAATGGTTGTAGGTTAGTATTCTTGCATTTGCTTATAAATTGTTGATTTTAAAACCCTAGGTAGCAAGCACACAAGTAGGTCATTTCTATATGTCCCCATGTTGAGAAATAGTTTTCAGCCATTGAAAAAAGAAGACATAGCCTAGTCGTTGCTACACTTTTCTTTCTTTTTTCTGAGCTAGCATTGAAGTTATAGGTTGAAAAGAGGAGACGTCCTAGGCCTAGTTGGACTACACCTAGGGTTTCACCTTCTAGGGTTAGAAAGCCTTGCCTTTGCAACACTTTCTCCCTTAAATTTATACTTTGAACTAGCCGTTTTGCCAAGTGTATTTAGAGAAGGAGGAAGGAGCACGAGGCCTTGCTTAAGCAACACCGGAGTGAGCCTCCTTCCCCTAGGGTTTTGATTCTAGGGCCATGCCATTGCAGCACCATAGAACCCTACCTTCCAGTCTCTAAGTTTTAATCCTCCCGAGTCTTTGTGCCCTTGCTTTTGACTCCATTTACCCTAAGGCACTGGTAATATCTCCAACGTTGAGTTCTAGTGTACAAAACCATCTTTCAAACTTTAATTTTTGAAACCCTAACTAACCCTAACACTGCTAACCTAGGCTGACGCCATAGTTGACGCAACACCCTTTTGACTAATAATAAGCAATTAAATGATGACATCAAGCATTTACTGAACAAATTGTTGATTGGATATACTGTAGGCTTGGTCATTTTGGTGGATATTGATGAATTGGTGATCTTTCATAGGCTATTTAGCAGAACGTTGACTTCATCTTATCTATTACATTGCTTATTGAATGAAATAAGATAGTTAAGAAGTACTAACCCTTTGAGTTATAGCCTGCAAATATACATATTGTGTTGTTATTATCTTGTTCCGAGCAGGTGTTTTCAACAGGGACTTCACTTCTTTATTTGCTGATTAGCCGGACTATCTGATACTGGTGGTAACCTGCGAGGAGGGAAATCTTAACACTTGACCTTCTATCCATTGCCTCTTCAAGCCCCAGGTTATCGGGGACGTCTCTCCTGGGCTAACCTCCCTAAACAGAAAGAACCTCCCCATCGAGGTGACATTGGGTGGGGAAGGTTCATGTTACGCCAATTTGTCCTCTATTCTATAGCCTATGACCTAAAATACAAACTGCGCGATAACAAATCCTACATGGACATCTCATACCATGACTCCTTGACAGACTTGAAAAGTTGCTCCTTCTCACTTGAACCTAAAGGTTGACTCCCTTTGAGTTGCTCAACCTTTGGAGCTACCTTCTCCTTGTTCTTTGCCACTCTATCGCTTGACATTGCTCACATAGGTTGGCCCTTTAGCTTATACGGGTTTCTTTCTCTAACTCCAACAACCATTGTTGTGTCTAAGCTAGATCCTTTGGGCTTGATCAACGCCTTTCCATCCTAGAACGCTACATCAAATACCTTCTTCTTAATCATTGAGACTGAGAGCACACTTCCCCTGAGTTCTGGAACCCATAGCACATTCATTACTCTTAACACGCCTCCTAACTCCATCTAGAACGACACTATCCCATTTCCCTTTATTGTGTGCTTGGTGCCCATACCAAGTTATTTTTTGTTCAAACTTTCTGGCAAACTCATCCACTTGATCCTTTGCCAATGCAGCTACCTTGGGTTACATCTTGTTTATGCCCTTCTTCCTCTTCGGACACTGTGAAGCATAGTGTCCCTTCTTATGACAATGAAAACAATTCACCTTATTCAGGTCCTTCCCTATGCCATTTTGTGAAGTTGAATCTCCACCTGTGTTCTTCCTCACCTTTCCCTTGCCCTTCTTTGCCTGACTGGAAAGTGCAAGGTTATCCTCATCACCATCCTCCTCCGAGCTTCCTAGATCCTATCGACAAGTCTCCTCCTAGATGCAATCATTCCACAATCAGTTGAAGTCTAGAAGCTTCTCTTGAGCACATATGGCTTCGATGAACGAAGTCCAAGGCTTGGTGAAACCATTCAAGCCCACCCTCACTAACTCCACATTAGTCATTGTCTCGTTGACTGCCCCTAGTTGATCATGAACCTAAGTGATCCTAATGAGACAACTGGTCACTGAATCAGTCTTGGTCATCTTGGTGTTCCTAAGTCGATCCCTCAATACCATTTTATGGTTCTCATTCTACTCTGAAATAGATTTATCAGAGTCGAGAACATTGCATTGGCTGAATTTTTCTCATATAAATGAGGGACAAGATGATCCCTCAGCAAGTCTAGAATCATCCACATTTATTTGGCCTCCTTTGCCTCATGCTTGGCTAGCTCTGCAGGATTTGTCAACATAGTCAATGTGGTATCTACATGGCTCCACAGTCCATTCTCCTTTAGGACAAACATGATCCTCGCTTTCCATGGAAGAAAGTTAGAGGCACCCTCAAACCGATCCTCATACCTCAAATCAGTTGTTTCCATCTCCAAGATATGCTCACAACACTGAAAAATGTACCTAATCCTCTAGGCATGAAAACCAAAAAATTTACTAGTTGTTGGGATCCATACCTAGGACCCCTGCTCGAAGCTACCCAGGGCTTGTGTGGTATGCTCGATTGTTGCTCGAGCTTTTCTTCTCGTCACCCGAGCCTTCCTGGGATGCCCAACTATTTTTTGCAACTATACGACCTTTGTTGGTTGGCTGACCTGGAAACCCTGCTAGTGATTTGACTTAGGGGCCATGTTGGCCAGATGTTGTGTTGGTGACTATTGGTCTGGTAGTCTGACTTGGCAACCCTACTGGTCGGTTGTTGTGTTGGCAGCTCGTGCCCTGTTGGCAGTTGATCTATGACGGTGGTTGTTATGAACATAAATATACATATAAATAGATATTCATAACATAATAATTAATTAATAAATAATAACTATTAATAATGAAAGGATATGTCTCAAATGACATGATTATTGGTTAAGGGCACCCCTGCGTGGGTATATAAATGAGCCCTCATTCTCAATTGTATATCATCTTATCTATTCATATTTTATACATTATTCCTTTATGGATTATTATGTTATATTCCAAGTATTTTGGATAATTCTTGTGTGAGCAAACTTTGTTCATCTCATTTGGTATCAGAGCTTCGTTTTTCTAATCCGGGCCTTTGGCCACTCTCTTTGCAGACCTTGTCTTAACCAGCTTTTGGCCAACCATACGTCATTCAGAGTTTCTTTGATATTTTCCAAGGTCCTTGACCATGGGCATTTTGCCACTTAAAAAAAAATAAAAAATCAATCCACTGAAGTTTGAAGGAAAAAGGAAATCAAGACAGTTAACTTATCAACATAATTAATTTAAATAATTAAAAATAAAAATAAAACACCCACTGTAACCTTTTTCCTAACCCCCACAGACCCGTATCCCTCCTAAGCCTCGTAAAATTCATCTTCTCGCCATTAAAATTCCCCCCCACTCGGCCATGTTCCTAACCTTTCCCTCAAATCCCGTAACCCCCACAGTCCAATATCCCCCCTAAACCCCGTAACCCACCCCTCTAAATCTCGCGCCCTACCAGTCTGCGCCCTCACACTACCCGTAAATTTTGCGCCCCGACTCTCGCGCCCGAACACCACTCACAGCTTACGCTCCCTGACAAACACCCGCACTACGCAAACTCTCACTCCCGCAGACCCTCCCAGCGACCCACTCCACCGCAGACCTTGCCCCGACACACCCCCGCACCCCCGCAAACCCCCAAACTTACACCATCATAACCCCGACACACCCTCCAACAACCACTCCCCTGCAGACCCTGCCCCGACACCTTCAGCAAACACGTCCCATTCCTACCCAGTCCCATCCCTGTCCCTACCTCTCGTTCTTTGACTAACCGTAGCGACTTCTTCTAAAGTCGTGTCCATTCTTCACTCACTAATTTTTATTAATTATAATATATATTATGTTAATTTATTATATATATATATATAATCTATATATACATGTATAAATATAAAATAAAATTAATATAAATATATATTAAAAATTAATATTTAAATTATAAAATAAAAAATAAAAATAAAAAGTACAAAGAATAAAAAAAAAAGGTAGAAGTGAAAAGGCATCACTACTATCAAAATTTATTAAAAGGGTGATATAAAAAAATAAAAATAAAAAAATTCCTAAGTCCAATTCAAGATATAAAAAAAGTACAATTCAAAATGGAAGGAGGAAGATTCCATCATACTTATAAAAAAAAAATTGATCCCTTATTAAAAGTTAATGGGATTATTCAAGGAAAGAATATCAACATCGTTATTTGCCCAACCACTAAGAAAAATCGCATTAATGTTGATCTGGCAAACCAATTAATGGTTTAAGAACCAAATATAATTGAAAATGACACGTGTCTTTCCGATGAGAAATATAAAATTAAGAAACTACAACTATCTATTGGTGATTATAAATTCATAGGTCAATTCAATGTGGTATCAATGTATCAAGACAATGTTGATATAATTCTAGGGTCAACTTGGGTAGATATATTGGGTACTTTTGTTCTCAACACAAGGAGAAAGTTTTTGACATTTTTTTATTAAAAAAAAAAAATCATTTTATAGGACGTTATGATGAAGTCGATTTCAGAAGCTCCATCATCAAAAGACTTGAAGGACATATCAGAAGTGATCCTTCAAGATAACCAAAAGTCAATACAAAAGTTGCAAGATCGACAGAAAGAATGTGACAAGATCATCATTGAAAAAGACGAAAATATTTCTAGCCTAAGAAATCATAATCAGAAACTACTTTCAAAAATCATGAAGTCCAAGGAGAAGAAGCAGTGTTTTCAAAAGTTCGAACAAGAAAATTAAGGTCTCAAAGGGAAATTAACCGAAGAGGAGGAAGAAAGCTCCTGCCTAAGGAACCTTAATCAGAATTTACTAGAACAAATTAAAATCTTAAAGGATGAAAGAAAGGAGAATCTAGAATCAAAAAATAAAGTCGGCAAATCAGAAGATGAAAAAGAAAATTCACGCCTAAGGGTTCATAATCAAAATTTACTAACACATTAAAAAGTTGAAGCATGATAAGAAGACTTTACAAGAAAAGCTAAATCGCAAAACATCATTAGTCGATAAGGAAACGATGACAGACCCAATCAACCTTACAACTCAAAAGGAGACAAATCCAACTAATGTAAAGAAGTTTTCAAATGTCAAAGTACAAACAAGCCAGAGATATGAAGGAAACTCAATTCCAAAAGTTAATCAAGAAAAACCCACAAGTATACAAAGTAAAGATCAAATTGTGAGCAGGGATGATTTTAAGGATGGAAATTTATTTTAAAATGTAGAAACCTTGACAAATCTTACTAATCCTTCATATGTCAACTATAAATGTTTGGCGATATTTTTGTAAAAATATTCAAATTTCTAAGTATTTTATATAGCTTTTATAAAATTTTGGCTATTTTTAAGGTAAAATAATTTCATCCTATTGTTAGGAGGAAATATTGTCGTTTAATTCTGTTGTAGTACTTGTCCAACTATTTAATTTGTCAATCTGAGGTTCGTAGGCTTACAAAGCACACGCACTATATATGAAGGACTAAAGTGGAAGTAATCTAATCTAAATTGTTGAAATGAAATTAATCTAGGAAAGCATTGAAAGACTAACTAGGAAAGCAGGAAATTGCATAAGGGAAAAACAATACAACATGTGAAGAGTTGAATGACAAATGACATATGTGAGCTCACACAATAAATCAATCTCAAATTATATTACAAGAGTCAAATAACAAAGCATGAAAGAATCAAAGCTAAGAATCCCCTTCTCCCAATTACAAGACTAAAATATGAATTACATGATCAATTATGAATAACATCCTCCAATTATGAATAAAAGCATGCCCCTAATGAAGAGAGAACACTCTCTTATATACATGAAAGTATTGAAGAGTGTCATAATTACATATCCACTATTCTCTCAACTTATTCCTTCAAATCCTCCACTCGTATCTTGGATAAGATATCCTATCAAAATCTCCATGATCTTCTCCTTTGAATATGCTTGAATGATTGTCCCAAATATTCTTCAAATCTTCAAAGCTTGAAGATGAAATTCGAATTTGAGGCTAGGTGGTAATATTTGACTTTGTTGAAATCTTCACATATGCCTGCGCACATCATCAAACTCATCCAACCTTGATATATAATGAAAATATGTTATTTTTCTAATACTTAATCACAAATTCACTTATAATAATGAAATGAATAAAGTGGAAAATAATAAGGTGAAACCCAAATGTAGGTATGGAAATGGTATGATAAAAGGTTTATTAGGACCATGAAATGTAAGGAATGGTGAAGGAAAAGAGGATATAAATGTGACATTTATGAGTCCTAACACCTATAGAATTTGGACGAATCATTTTTAAAATAGTGAATCTCATTTTTAGAAAAACCATGGAAAATTAGCCCATGAGCGAAATTTAGCCACTAAATTCATCCTTGGTTGTGAGGATGCCTTATCGACATCCTAATCACAAAATCCAATACTTCAGCGAATCAATGTATCAATAGAAAAAAATAACCGCTATGTCGAAAAATATTACTTCCACTACAAGTGCGGGTCAAAATAAAAGCTATCAAGGAAGTAGAAATGTATCAAGTTCTTTCCAAGAACCCTATAAAAACCCAAATCCATAGAAGATCGAATTAGGATGAGACTCCTTTACAATTCGACAATTATGCTCAGTGCTTAGAAGATCCTATCGTCTCAGGTCCTCAACAATTACTAACTCAATAATGAAGAAGCATGAGACAATAATTACAAGCTAGCGCAAGAGATAAGTCTTCCATAAAGTATGCTTTGAGGACAAAGCATTTGTAAGGGGAAGGCAGTGTTATGAACATAAATATACATATAAATAAATATTCATAACATAATAATTAATTAATAAAATATTAATAATGAAAGGACATGTCTCAAATGACATGATTATTGGTTAAGGTCACCCCTGCGTGGGTATATAAACAAGCCCTCATTCTCAATTGTATATCATCTTATCTATTCATATTTTATACATTATTCCTTCATGGATTATTATGTTATATTCCAAGTATTTTGGATAATTCTTGTGTGAGAGAAATTTTTTCGTCTCAGTGGTTGGCCCTACAACTAGTAGTACTTGTGGCCTCCTCCGCCTCTATTGACCAACAACTCCTCTACACCCGTGCACTCCCCTATGGAAGTCAGTTCCCTCATGTGCAGTTGATGGCTATTTGTTGTAACTGCCTCGCGACTCTACTTTCTCCAATATTTTCCACCTGTTGGTGGCTCCCCTGTCACCCAAGCTCACCTCAAGTCCACAACCCCCTCGTGTCCACACCTTCCGCTGCCTTGTCTGCCCAACTCCCTTCTCTTGTTGGTGGCTACAGCTGCCTGTTAGCGACTGTGGTTGTTGACTGCAGCTTCAACACCCCACAACTACACACAAACTGACACCCTCTTGTACGTTGTTTCAACAACCCATGAGGCTCCGTACACCCAATAACCTCTTATGCGGCTTTGATCTGCAGTGGTATGTATGTTGTACGACTCGTACGACGATTGTACGACTATACTTTTTTTTTTTAATTCTGAGTTTAATTTACAACTTGCAAAAAATGAATTCATGCACTATCATGACTGTGCAAATCCAATTTTCCCTCGACCATAGCTCTGATACCATGTTAAATTTTTTCTAACCCAGCACCCGACAATTAATTTTGAATAAACTAATTAATTTTAGTTTTGCACAATTCAAAACAATGATGCACTTGTAACTTGGATTGATCCAGCCTAATCTTATGTCCTCGTCTTTATTTTTTACATTAGATGTCCATGTATGCATCAAATTACATCTTGGACTTCCAAGAATTACACTAGTCCAAGTCCTCACAGGGGCTTGAAGATGTATTCTAAGTTGTAACTCATAATTGATATTAATAAAAGATTTGTTAATTTCTTCTCACTTGTGGGACTTGTTATCCCCCACTTTAGGGATAACTAAGGAGATTATGTCTCGAGGCCCACGGTTCCTAGAAATGGAGTACCAAGAGCCATATCGACTTAAGCATGGCCCTGGAGGGCCCATCTTTTATTTTCTCCAGTGCCTCCACCTTTTCAACAGCAACAACATCCATCACCTCAACATGGTCCTGTAGCAGAGATGGATCTTGCTCCATGAGGTAATGAATCCAGGTATCATGGTATGTGTCACTCTAATCCTCAAAACCTTTGAATATGTACATTCAATTCCTTTTGTTTCTAACGGTTTCTTGGATCTTATAGCTATCCACTTTACCATATCTTGGGGGGATGACAGGATGCCCTAGTAAGCTTGTGCACATAGGTTTTGAGTTGCCACTGGGGGGATTCATGAGAATCCATCATCCGCTCCCACCATACTTACCACTTTCCATCTTTATCCCACTCATCCATCCCATTACACTGGTTTGGGCATTGGGTTGGCGAATTATTTAAGGGTTGCACCTTACCTTATGGGAAGAAGGGGCTAAAGGCCCAGAAGGTAAAAGAAACTGGCAAAAGATAAAAGCCTAAAAATAAAACCTCAATATGCTTCGCCCAGGGATCCCCGAGAAAGCAGTAAAAGGATTCTCAGCAAGAAACAGAGGGACCCATAAAAATAATAAAACAAGACCTAGTCAAAGGATAGGGGGTCTCATCACGAGCCAGCCTATTAAGTCCATGTGCATCTAGCGATATGACACTACTAGCAGTTGGTTACCACGCCAGGGTAGTGGCTCTTGGTGGCATAGCCAAGAGAAAGGGGGTCTCATCACGAGTCAACTTTCTCATTTCCGTTAAAGTGCTTGTGGGTAAAATTTCCACCACTGGTCACCACGCCAGGGTAGTGTCCCCTGATTATCTTCTTGAAAGAAAAAAGTAATAAAAAATAAAGATAAAAGGCATGAATGGGCTTGGAAACATTTGCATCCAGGATAGGTGTATCTCACCTTCTACAAAGGATCCCAAAGGTAAGCCATGTATTTCCCTGCTATCACCGCACCCCTTGTCCAGACATCCCTTACCACCTCATCCACTCACATGGCTTGGATTTGATTTCTCCTGGAAACACCCCACATTCAGTGAGCATTATCCCAATAGGATGCCCTATCACATCCTCCAAACTTGGCTTGCATATTAATATAATGTTTTTGAGCACTTGACTGAGTAAAAGGGGTTTTATGCACATGTTTAATAAAATTGATGATTAGATGTGATTGACATTGCTATGATCCCTGTGACTTAGGATCCCATGGAGAGCGTATCTATTGATGTGCAGGATCATACCCAATGGATAGGTACCATATTGGACATGTACACATGGGGAGATGATTAGTTCAAACCTCCATGGAGATGAGAGCCCACCAGATGGATGTTGAGACCCTAGAAAGGGGCAGAGACAGATCAGAGGGTTTGTATCGGGGAAGAGGAGGGTGTTCCACCAGAGGCAGCTGAGCAGACCCATACCCATGGGGGTTGTGCCTTTTTAACCAGGACGTTGGCCTTGGAAAGTCATGACGTCACCCAGGACGTTCATGATGTCATCCAACATTTGTGGAGGTTTTGGGAGATAGTTGTGGCACATGTGGCACATGTGGCTTGTCCTAGAGGCCCAAGGAGACCTAACGTTTTGCTCCAGGAGGAAAATGTTTCCCTATAAAGGGCTAACGTCACCCTAAAAGGGCATGACGTCCTCATTATTTGCTTGATTATGAAATTTAATGTAAAAACAATATGATTATGTATTTTGGCCATGTCGGCCTTTTTGTGACCTAAAATTAAATTAAGGTCATTGCTATTGTATAAATAGAGAGCTAAAACTCTCTTATTATCATTATCTTTCACTCACACTTGTGTGAGGTCTGAAATTTGCACCCTCTTTAGGGTTTTTGGCTGAAATTATTGATGCGCACTTCTTGGAGGATTTTCTTGGCTATTTTTGGCATTTTCTTGGTGGAAGGTTTACAACTAGGGTTTGGCTTAATGAATGCTTGGTGAATGTAAGTGAATTTCTGCAATCCTTCCTTTTGTTGAATGGTTATGGTATTTTACTTGCATTTTGTTAATGAAATTTGTTGGATTAAACCCTAGGGAATAAGCACATGTTGGTGTCCTTATTTCAAGTCCCTACTAGGTTATGCTAAGAAGCCATTTTATTTGTTGAAGATAAATGCTAAGGCCTTGCCATTGCAACACCCTATTCACTCTTAAAGCTAGTCATTTTTACTTTGCCTTTTGAGCTAAAGAAGGAGGAAGATGCACTAAGGCCTAGGTTTACTGCACCTTAGTGAGTCGTCTTCCCCTAGAGTTGATAGGTTGAAGCCTTGTCTTAACAACACTTCAACCATCATATCCCTCTTGTCTTTGGCCCTATTATTATCATTTCGGCCCTTCAACTTTTGCAACTAGTTTGACTCCATTTTCCCTAATAACGCATTGATCTAAGACCTTCTATGCTTGAGTACCTTGATCACAACTATCCAATACTTTGAGAAATTATTAACTCCTTCCAACCCTAGCTTAGACTAACACTTGCTAACTCTATTGTTGATGTCATTCACTTGTGTTATAATCATATCCATGCATCATTTATTACATCTTATAAGCAATTGAAAGATTGGCTAAATGCTTTGTTTCTAATGAATATTGTAACATTGATGATAAATTATCCTTGCTCATTGATATATTATAAATTCTTCAAACCACCATCTAATTGCCTATAAAGAGAAATTGTTGCGTCAAGATGGAATAACCAAGGATGACATCAGCCTTATTAGGGTTAGTAGTTAGTTAGGGTTTCAATTTATAAGAGTATGAGGGCTTCCTGTGGAAGGAAGAGGGCACGATGATGTAGTGCGTCCTAGGGAAAGTCTGGGCGATGTAGCTCTTCCAGTATTTCCTCATCGCATTGGAAGTGACGGGAATATAAGGGGTCGTAAGGAGTGATCTCAGCTCTAGTGTGATTGCCCCCTGCTGGGGAAGCAAGGGGAGTGGTATGAGCAGATGATGAGGGTTCACTCGTCGTGAACTATATGTTGAAGCACTGAGGGGTACCCGTGGTGGTTGGGTGGATAGTGTCCACAGGGGAATGAACAGGAGAGTTGGGTGGGTTACGGGGTAAATCCTCAGATACGCCATCTAAGAACCAAGGAGGCGTTGGGAGTGCCTCGGGTTCAGGTGAAATGACATGAAAATCCTCGAGCGGCGAGGTTATGTCAATTACCACCGCTGCGAGTTGGTGATGCAGGGTAAATTGGCGTTGCCTGTATGCGAGGATTATGGGACACTGGTATGTAAAGTGAGCTAATGAATCGCAGAGAGAACAAGGGCATCTCATACGTTCATTGACTATAGTGGTGACATAGCGAATGTCAGTGATGTTTGAAGAGGACGTAGCAGGGCGTGGGTCGTTCTGAAAGTTCTGGCATACAGCAGCTAATGTCTGTCGGAAACGTGGCAGTGCTGGGAAATGATGAGTGTAATGGCCATACTCGGAACAGATAGCACACACGAATTTGGTCCTCAACCCTTTACTACTAGAAGGTTGGGTGGTAGCAGCAGGACTAGCAGTAGTGATGGGTGTTGTGGGAGTTTGATTGATTGGAATCAAATTCCGTAATTCCGGTAGTCATGGGCAGTTGTTGGTTTGGTGACCCTCTTTCTCACACAATGCGCAAGGTGGTGGAATGCGTGGAGGAAGTGGAGCTGTGGGATCCTTCTTCTTTCTCCTGCCCCCAGCTGTAGCAGGGGGGTAGGGAGTATGGGGGTAGTGGGGGTGAGGACATGAATCATCATGGGGAGGCCTTCCTGTGGGCGAGGGACCATCTCAGGTGGATGTAAATACCACACTGGGATTGCTAACACCATATTGGGTAGTGTGAGCATTGCAGCTACCTGGAAATCTTCTATACCGGGTGGGGGGTAAAAGAAGGGAATTTGGGTGAGGGGTCGGGGAACTGTCTCCCAAATGGGATTAGGCCCCTGAGGGGTTGTGGATTCGTGGACTGTGGAGGTCGATGAGTTCGCAGGAGGCTCCTGTGGGAGTGATGCTGCGACTTTTGAGACGTCAGGAATGACTGAAGCCTCCTAAGGAGGATGAGCATCCTCCGTGTGAGTTCCGTTAGAGGATACGACACATACGTGATTAGGGGGAAGGAGTGGTGGTGCTCCATGGTACGTCCCTAACAAGGATGGATCTTTAAAAATACCAGGACCCATCTCGACGAGTGGATATGCGTCTTGGTTGGTGTGAATGAGAGGAAGAATGTTATCGAGATTGGCAGATGGGTTAGGCTCGTAATGCGAGACTTGGTCAATGGTCACAATCTTTCCGTTGTGGGGGAACATGATTGTCCTAAAGACTGGTGATGCCACTGCCTTCATAGCATACATGTAGCTACGTCCGAACAAGATATTGTAATCGAGTGGGGCGTCGATAACTTCAATGTCAATGAGGATGGTTTTTCCCCCGAGTTCTACGGGGACATTTTGGAAGAGCCCTTCAGGAGATGATGGTCGTCCGTCATAAGCTCATAATGTGATGGCGGAGGGTATGAGTTCTGGGGAACCAAGTTTTTGCCATACTATTTTGGACATGATGCATGTAGATGCTCCTTCATCGATGATACACCGATGGACGGTGATGTTCTGTATTTTTACTGGTATTTGAATAGCGACCAAGGCAGGAAGACGAGGTTCACAGCTATCAAGGTCAAAGGTGATGAGTCGAGTATCAGCAGGGTCGACTGCCCCCAAAGCGAAAAGTAGATATTTCCGTTGTGTAGGACAAGTCTGGAGGACTTCCAAGACTGACATGGCAGTCGGGGATTGCGCTAAGTCATCTACTAAACTGTAGTTATGAGCGGCCCTAGCCTGTGGGTTGTGGACATTCTTGCGCAATGGGATGCGAGGAATGCGTAATGGTGGTTCGACGGAAGGGCGAGGGATCACCAACGGGGTCCCGTTGGTGTAGGGTTTGTCTCAGAAGAGATAGGAGTAGACTCAGCTGGTGTCTGATACTGACGATTGCGTGTTTGCAGAAGAATTTCCTCCTCACCGGTGAGGAGAATCGTTCGCTTTGTTGGGTTGTTGGGGTTGTGGTATGGGCCCACCTGAGGTGGGGGATGTTGCATGTCCTGTTGGGTGTTTATCACACCTTGATGTGGGATAGGATTTTGCAGTACTGCGGGAGGGGGTTGTTGCACATACTGTTGTGGTGCCTGCTGAGGGGCAGTTTGTGCAGGGGTATGGGGAAGACTACCTTAGTCTTTCAATCATTTGAAATCGGCGATCTGGGGGCAATGGTGAGTGTAATGACCGAACTCGCCACAAAGAGCACAAGGGTGGATGGTTTTGACATTATTTCGCCCTGGGCATTTGTTGTTATTTCCCCCTTGGGGGTTTTGGTTCCCTTGGTTCTGGTTGCCCCCAGTGGGTTGATGTTGTGGGGGTTGATTCCCGCCTTGACCCGGGTTGTTGTTATTCCTGTTCCGTCCCTTCTTCTTGGCATTGTTCAAAGGGTTGGCTGTGTTCAACTGTTCAAAATTTTGGTACTGTTGAGCAGCAGAGGGTTGAACAAAATTTACCCCCGCATGAGGATGTGGGGGAGCCATGGGTTGTGGAGGACCAGGAAACGGGAAATATGGATTTTGCGGTGGTATTGATCCATAAGGTACATAGGAAGGATGAGTGCTTTCACTACTACTATAAGCTGATGTTGAGGGGGTGCCACTATTTGTGGAAACGGGTGGATGTATGGGGGGTGCCGGTGGTGGTCCACTAATGGGTGGAGGTATAGCAACAGGATATGGCTGTTGATAAGGGGGTGGGGGAAAATAAGGAGTGCCCCCATATGTCGGCGGGTATTGAGGTGTTCCATACATCGGTGGCAGTTGGGGTTGTGGACCATGGTGTGTGGTGGCACCTATTAGTCCGTCTGCTGAGTGAGACATCCCAGGTTTGTCCTGGCCAAATGGTACAGGTTTTGGAAGGTCAGGAAGTACTGTGTATAAGTATCCTGACTGTGCGTAAATGAGGTCATATTGTTGAGCCTTGCTGATAGCTTCCTCTTCAGATTGTGGGAAGGTGGAAGCTACATCCTTACCAAGGAGAGCGACAAGTGATCTAAGAAACCAGTCGAGACATTATTGTTTGGTGGTTTCTGCTTTACACAAACTACGTCGCCTACGCCACTCATGAATGTGGTCAGCGATGTGGGTGGCTGAGGTCTGTTTGAAGTTAGACAGTAGTTCTAGACCGTTGTCATGGTGGATGGGTAATTGGAAGAAAGTTAAGAATGCTTTGGCCAAGGACTCAAAGGTTGTGTGGGACCCTGATTTTTCTTCGACATACCATTTGGTTGATGGGCCAGTGAGTGTGCGTTGAAATAATCGCAGTCTGACGGAATCATCCATAATGCTATTGGAAGAACACCATAGATGAAAGGTTATGACATGGTTGGCGGGGTCATCCCTTGCCTTTCCTTCAAACTTTGGTATGTCTGAAGGAAGTTTGGTTGGCATTGCAGGCCATGTGGCATCATGCAATATAGGATCATTGGTAAGCTTGGTGAGATCCGGTATGTTGAGAGA
>ML778429.1:143571-184355 GCA_009831015.1 Picea engelmannii
CCTTTGAAGTGTGAAGAGGGGCTCTTTAGGGCTTCATTAGGTCTTTGACCAGCCTACCATGCGGATTCAGCTCAGATTTGATGGTCAAATCAGGTTGGGAGTTGGTCCATAAGTGGTTGGGAGGCCGACCAATTCAATAAATGTGTCGTTTAGCAGGTGCGTGGGTTTTTGCACTAACAGTCGTGCATCGTGCATCGTGCACGCATGCGCGCATTGTACGTTCTTGTTACGCGCATATGCGCACGCACCAATCTTCTATAAAGCGCCCTTCAATTTTTGGTTACTTTGTATAGTTTTTGACCCTTTTGCAATGTTGTGAAACTAATTCAGTGCCATGAATGACTTCATTCATGTTTTGACAATGCTGAGTTCTTGTCGCCATGTGCGGACGAAATTTCAGTGATAACAGTTTGTTTGACCACTATCACTTCAATGTTGGAGACCTAAGATCAATGCCTAAGGGTAAATGGAGTCAAATTAAGAGAGGACACAAGGTTGAAGGAAAAAGGATAAGGACTAGAGGGAAGAGTTCTGAAGTGTTGCAATGGCAGGGCCCCAGAAACAAAACCCTAGGGGAAAGAGGCTCACTCTGGTGTTGCTTAAGCAAGGCCTCATTCTCTCTCCTCCTTCCTTAGGTTTATCTTGGCACAAAGGCTAGCATAAAAGATAAATCAAGACACAAGAGTGAAGTGAGGGAGAGTTGCAAAGGAAAGGCCCTATCACCAAACCCTAGAAGCAGGACAACCCTAGGTGTAGATAACCTAGGCCTGGGACGTCTCCTCCTTCTTGACTTTTAAAAGGCATGGCTAGCACAGGGGAAGAAGTAACAAGAGTGTAGCAATGGCTAGGCTCTTCCTTCCTTCTTCAATGGTTGAGAATTTCTCTTTTAGAGGACATGAGACAACGACCTACTTGTGTGTTTGTCCCCTAGGGTTTTAAAATCAACAAAATTTATAATAAATGCAAGAATACAAGACTGCAACCATTCAATTAAGAAGTTTTGCAGAAAAAACACTTACATATCATGATGAAATAACATTGCAAACCCTAGTTGTAAACCTTCCCTCAAGAGAAATGCCATAAATGACAAGAAAAGCCTTCCTTCAACAAGTGTGCCTCACTCAAAGAGAACAAATACCCAAGTAGGGCGCAAAAATCAGATCTCACTAGGAGATTGAGTTGTGTCTTATGTCAAAATGAGGCTAAAACTCCTCAATATATAGTGTATCAATGACCTTAATTAATTTTAGGTCATAAAAAATGGTCAACAAGACCAGAATATTGTTTTTACATTAAATTTTCGAAGTAAAACCCTAATTGAGTTGTAATAAAGGTAAAATCCCCTTCAAGGGAGGCGCTAGCCCCATTTAGGGCAGATGAGACATCCAGGAGCAAAACATTAGCCCCCCAGGGGCGTCTCCAACATGCCACATGTGCCACTGTTGTCCAGTCTGCCTCCAAGAATGACCATGAAGCTGGATGACGTCATGGTAAGGATGGGGACGCTCTAAGCCTTACAAGGCCAACGTTCCACTGAAAAGGGGTCATTCCCCCTAGGCTAGGCTCTGCCAAAAGTTCCTTTGGTGAAACGTCCTCTTCTTCTCTGGTGAAAAACCTCGGTCAAACATTGTCTTGTCTCTACCCCTCTGAGGGGGTCTCAGCAGCCATCTGATGGGCTCTTCAGCCCCATGGAGGTCCGAACTAATCATCTCCCCATGTGTATCGGTCCAAATGGTACCTGTCCGTCGGGCATGGTCCTGCACATCAAAAACTACGCCCTCCATGGGCTCATTAGTCACAGGGACCATAGCAATGTCAATCACATTTCATCATTAATATTATCAAACATATGCATAAAAACCCTGATGCATCATTCAACAGCTCAAAGACATTACAAAAATCCACAATACAAGATCAAAGAATAGGACAAGACACCCTATTGGGCTAGTATCCACAAGAGACGGGAAGTTCCTAGGAAGGTTTCATCCAAGCCATGTAGACGAGGTGATGTGGCTAGGGGACGTCCAGACAAGTGGGTAGAGTGAGAGACATGGATGCATAATGTTATCAGTGGGTGCCTTTGTAGAAGGCGAGTTGTACCCGTCATGGATGCAATTTTTTCCAAGCCCATTCTTGCCTTTATTCTTTCTTTATTTTCTTTTTCTTTCTTCCTTTTCTTTTTATTCAAGGTCTAACCAGAGCACACTGCCTTGGCATGGTGACCAGAGCTAACAGTGTTACCCACAAGTACTTTCACAGAGATGAGAAGGTTGGTTTGTGATGAGACACCCTTTCCCCTGGCCATGCAACCAAAGGTCACTGCCCTGGCGTGATAACCAGATAGTGGCAATGTCTTACTGTTAGGTACCCATGAACCCAATAAGTTGGCTCGTGATGAGACCCCCTATCCTCTTGGCTAGGTCTTGTTTATTATTTTCTGGGTCCCTCTTGTTTCTTGCTGAGAGGATTTTTTTTATTGCCTTCTCAGGGATCCCTGGGCACGACATCTTGAGGTTTTATTTCTAGGATTTTATCTTTTACCAGCTACTTTTACCTTCTAGGCCTTTAGCCCCTTCTTCCCACAAGATAAGGTGCAACCCTACAAACAGGTCAATCCAATGCCCGGACAGGGGGAATCGGATAAATGAGCAGGAGATAAGATGAAAAAGTGGTGGTATGATGGGAGCGGACGATGGCTCT
The DNA here is from genome assembly GCA_009831015.1 of Picea engelmannii. NCBI lineage: Eukaryota > Viridiplantae > Streptophyta > Pinopsida > Pinales > Pinaceae > Picea > Picea engelmannii. The sequence goes on from ML778429.1 coordinate 146,272, forward strand.
TCAGAAATACCCCCAGTGGCAAACCAAAACCCATGGGTATAGGCTTGCTAGGACACCCTGTCAATCTCCCAAAAAATGGTCAAGTGGGTTAATGTAAGATCCAAGCAGTCATCAATGATAAAAGGAGTTAGATGCATATATCCAAAGGTTATAATGATCAAAAGTGACACATACCATGATACCTGGACTAATTACCTCATGGAGCAAGAGCCTTCTCCGATACAATGCCAAGTCGATGATGATGGATGTTGCTGCTGCTGACAAGATGAATCTGATGAAAGAAGAAAAGGATGGGCCCTCCAGGACCATGCTCAAGTCAATCCTGCTCTCGGTACTCCATGTCTAGGACCTGTGGGCCTCGAGATATGATCTCCTAGTTATCCTTAGAAATTGGGGATAACATCTGGCTCCAACTCGAGGACATGTGCTCACTGTAGAGCGCATGAGAACCTCAGCATCTCTGGCATAACTTGCATACCTGCTCAACTCGATAGAGGCATCAGTAACAAAAATAGGGCGATAACGCCACCCCAGCATATGTAGCTATATAAATAAAGAAATCATAAATGCGAATATAAAGTGAAGTACTTACCTGTACTTACCTGTTGGCTGGATGTTGGTGTAGTCAAACAACCAGTGAAGCCAATCCAACAATATCCCATGATACCTGCCTTTGTGCTTCATCATAAACCAAAATAGTGATAAATCAAGCACAAAAATGTCATGAGTTATAATGTATATCATATCATCGGAAATCTCAAAGTCTAACTCATGGAGGCGGGTGGGAGGGATAAAATCCTGCCAAGTCAATCTTTGAGGAAAGTACTCAATCCACTTCAAGAAAGGGTCATGAAAAATGCAAGGTTTAGAAAATTGACTCAAAGGGCCTGCAAACTAGCTACCTAGGATATCCTCACGCTCTGAAGTCAAGGAAGGGATCGACAAAGATCTAGCAGACGACTGGCAAGCTATCAAGGGAAAGTCGAAAAACTGGGATAACTGACTAAAACTTGCAGTACCCAACCAACCCTTGGAGTCTAGGGTTTTCCTAAGAGGAAACTCAACATTAAAAATATACTTCCCAAATACACCTTTAATGGAAAATCACGACAAATTAATAACAGGTAGCTGGAGAAAAAGGTCATGAGAATCCTTCTTCAGGCAAACAATGTTTTTACTCCTATCAAAATCCAAGCATAGTGGTGGTTGATATTCATCTTCATAGGGTAAATTTAAGTGCTCGGAGAAGTACTCATCAAAGGCCTCAAGGTAAGACCGAAAATTATTAGGAAAATACTGTACTCGGTCAACCTTGGGTGTTTGTGGAGAGCTAGTAAAAATCTCATCTCCCTGTTGCCACTAGTCAAGAGCTTCTTGTGATAATTGCAAAGGCAACACTCGAAGATGACTCTTTATGTCATAGATGGGATCCATATCATAGCTAACCGCATCCCACCTACGTCTCCCAACATGTATGAACTCGTCAAAATCAGCTATGTCAGTATCAATATCATAACATGGAGGAGTCAAAACATCCAATACTTATGTACTCTCTGTGTCATAAGGTAAAGAACCACTAAAAACTTGGAAGGGGGAATAAGTCACCTCGCTTAATCCTTCCTGTGCAAGAGCTTCAAGTATTTGGATAGCTTCATCAAGTGGAAGATCTACCTCTACATCTTCAGTCTTGATACATAGGGGATCTAGCTTGTCCAAGGGTTCCATTTCTTCTTCACTCTCTAAGTCAAAGGACAAGGTATCATCAAAAAACTGGAAAGGAAAATGACTTACCTCATTCTCTTCATCTTGTGCAGGAGGGATGGGATCTTGGAGAGCTTCATCAGACTGAGGAGCGGTTACAGGTGCTTCATCCTCATAATTCGCGTCTCTAGTTATATCTTTGTTGCATTCTATTGCATTACGGGAGGGGTCTTTCTCCTCTTCAAGGGGTTGATAATGGTCTTCATAAACCTCGTCTCTTATATCAGAGGATTCTTGGTATTGATCATGATATGCTTTCCTGAGATCTTCTACAATCTCAGTGGTGAATCCTTTGTGGTCTAAGGCTACCATGAGGTTTTGAAGGACATCTTCATAAGTTTGGCAATCTGGCTTAGTAAGGTCTATAAACCTACTGATGAGGTGTATGAAAGATGATATACCCCTATCCTTGCAACAACTCATAAAACGACCTTGTAAGTAGGATGGTAGGGTGAGTAAGAACAAATTTATAAGAGCATCCTGTCATCCCAACTTTATCTCGCTCAAATACTCCAAAAAATTTACGATGTGAGGAGTTGGGAGGCCCAAAAACGTTGGAGAGTTGTTTAGCCATTTTGTATCAAAGTAATTTGGGTATCCTCGAAAATTTCTGAAATCAATACTCGGATACATTTGTTCCCAGTGTGCCATGATCCCATAACTTGGAAATATCATACAAAGTAAGGTGGTACCCTGATAAATATTAGTCGAGTCGCCAAATAATTTTCCTGAAACTATTAAAGGATAAGGGAAAACACCCTAGTGGAGTCGCCGAGTAAGCTTGTAAGATAAGTCTCTAAGGCAAGGATTACCGAAAAGGTTTGTCCTCTTGAGGAGAATTGACTCAGTGTTCCTCGGCAACGGCGCCAAAATGTTATCGCACAGTTTGTAGCTAGGTCAAAAGGCTGGGAGATAGAGGCCAAAATGGCGTAACATGAACCTACCCCACCCAATGTCACCACAATGGGGAGGTTGTTTCTATTCAAGGAGGTTAGGAACAGGGGAGACGTCCCCGGTTGGAGTATTGAAGAGGCTAAGGTATAAAGGTCAAAGTGAAATTCCCTCTTCACAGTTTACCACCAAGAGCAGATAGTCTCGGCTAAACAACCAATAATGAAGTGTAGGCCCAAATGAGAACACCTGCCTAGAACAAAGCAATAGCAAAACAATACATGTAGGATATGATTCAATGGGTTAGTACTTCATAGAACTATCTGAAATATATTAGCAATTATGACAGTAGATACTGACGAGATCAATGTTTATTAATATAGCAATGGAACAATATCAATTCATCAATAAATATCGAGATGATGTAGCAAACAATGTATCCGATCAATCCCTTACTCAATAAATGCTTCAAACCACCATCTAATTTCCTATAAAGAGAAATTGTTGCGTCAATATGGAATAACCAAGGATGACGTCAACCTTATTCAGGTTAGTAGTTAGTTAGGATTTCAATTTATAAGAGTATGAAAGTCTGTTTGACCACTATCACTTCAATGTTGGAGACCTAAGATCAGTGCCTAAGGGTAAATGGGGTCAAATTAAGAGAGGACGCAAGGTTGAAGGGAAAAGGCTAAGGACTAGAGGGAAGAGTTCTGAACTGTTGTAATGGCAGGGCCCCAGAAACAAAACCCTAGGGGAAAGAGGCTCACTTTGGTGTTGCTTAAGCAAAGCCTTGTGCTCTCTCCTCCTTCCTTAGGTTTATCTTGGCACAAAGGCTAGCATAAAAGATAAATCAAGACATGAGAGTGAGGTGAGGGAGAGTGTTGCAAAGGCAAGGCCCTATCACCAAACCCTAGAAGCAAGACGACCCTAGGTGTAGATAACCTAGGCCTGGGACGTCTCCTCCTTCTTGAATTTTAAAAGGCACGGCTAGCATAGGGGAAGAAGTAACAAGAGTGTAGCAATGGCTAGACTCTTTCTTCCTTCTTCAATGGCTGAGAATTTCTCTTTTAGGGGACATGAGACAACGACCTACTTGTGTGTTTGTCCCCTAGGGTTTTAAAATCAGAAAAATTTATAATAAATGCAAGAATAAAAGACTGCAACCATTCAATTAAGAAGTTTTGCAGAAAAAACACTAACATATCATGATGAAATAACATTGCAAACCCTAGTTGTAAACCTTCCTTCAAGAGAAATGTCAAAAATGCCAAGAAAAGCCTTCCTTCAACAAGTGCGCCTCACTCAAAGAGAAAAAATACCCAAGTAGGGTGCAAAAATCAGATCTCACTAGGAGAGTGAGTTGTGTCTTATGTCAAAATGAGGCTAAAACTCCTCAATATATAGTGTATCAATGACCTTAATTAATTTTAGGTCATAAAAAATGGCCGACAAGACCAGAATATTGTTTTTACATTAAATTGTCAAATTAAAACCCTAACTGAGCTTAATGAAGGTAAAAGACCCTTCAAGGGAGGCGCTAGCCCCTTTTAGGGCAGATGAGACAACCATGAGCAAAACGTTAGCCCCCCAGGGGCTTCTCCAACATGCCACACATGCCACTGTTGCCCGGTCTGCCTCTAAGAATGACCATGAAGTTGGATGACATCATGGTAAGGAAGGGGACGCTCTGATCCTTCCAAGGCTAACATTCCACTAAAAAGGGGTCATTCCCCCTAGGTCGGGCTCTGCCAAAGTGCCTCTGGTGAAACGTCCTCTTCTTCTCTGGTGAAAAACCTCGATCAAACATTGTCCTATCTCTGCCCCTCTGACGGGGTCTCAACAACCATTTGATGGGCTCTTCAGCCCCATGGAGGTATGAACTAATCATCTCCCCATGTGTACCAGTCCAAATGGTACCTGCCCGTCGAGGATGGTCCTGCACATCAAAAAATATGCCCTCCATGGGCTCATTAGTCACAGGGATCATAGAAATGTCAATCACATTTCATCATTAATATTATCAAACATATGCATAAAAACCCTGATACATCATTCAACAGCTCAAAGACATTACAAAAATCCACAATACAAGATCAAAGAAAAGGACAAGACATCCTATTGGGCTAGTATCCACAAGAGACGGGAAGTTCCCAGGAAGGTTTCATCCAAGCCATGTAGATGAGGTGATCTGGCTAGGGGACGACCAGACAAGTGGGTAGAGTGAGAGACAGGGATGCATAATGTTATCTGTGGGTGCCTTTGTAGAAGAGGAGTTGTACCCGTCATGGATGCAATTTTTTCCAAGCCCGTTCTTGCCTTTATTCTTTCTTTATTTGTTTTTTCTTTCTTCTTTTTCTTTTTATTCAAGGTCTAACCGGAGGACACTGCCTTGGCATGGTGACTAGAGCTGACAGTGTTACCCACAAGTACTTTCACAGAGATGAGAATGTTGGCTCGTGATGAGACCCCCTTTCCCCTGGCCATTCAACCAAAGGTCGCTGCCTTGGCGTGGTAACTAGATAGTGGCAATGTCATACTGTTAGGTACCCATGAACCTAATAGGTTGGCTCGTGATGAGACCCCCTATTCTCTTGGATAGGTCTTGTTTATTATTTTCCGAGTCCCTCTTGTTTCTTGCTGAGAGGCTTTTTTTTATTGCCTTCTCAGGGATCCCTAGGCGTGGCATTTTGAGGTTTTATTTCTAGGCTTTTATCTTTTACCAGTTGGTTTTACCTTCTGGTCCTTTAGCCCCTTCTTCCCATAAGATAAGGTGCAACCCTACAAACAGGTCAATCCAATGCTCGGACAAGGGGAATGGGGTAAATGAGCGGGAGATAAGATGAAAAAGTGGTGGTATGATGGGAGTGGACGATGGCTCTTTAGAAATCCCCCCAGTGGCAAACCAAAACCCATGGGTACAGGCTTGCTAGGAAACCTTGTCAATATCCCCAAAAATGGTCAAGTGGGTTAATGTAAGATCCAAGCAGTCGTCAGAGATAAAAGGAGTTAGATGCATATATCCAAAGGTTATAATGATCAAAAGTGACACATACCATGATACCTGGACTAATTACCTCATGGAGCAAGAGCCTTCTCCGATACAAGGCCAAGTTGATGGTGATGGATGATGTTGCTACTGACAAGACGAATCTGATGAAAGAAGAAAAGGATGGGCCGTCCAGGGCCATGCTCAGGTCAATCCTTCTCTCAGTACTCCATGTCTAGGACTTGTGGGCCTCGAGACATGATCATCTAGTTATCCCTAGAAATCAGGGATAACATCTGGCTCCAACTTGGGGATATGCACTCACCATAGAGCGCATGAGAACCTCAACATCTCTGGCATAACTTGCAGACCTTCTCAACTCGATAGAGGCATCAGTAACAAAAATGGGGCGGTAACGCCACCCCAACATATGTAGCTATATAAATAAAGCAAACATAAATGTGAATATAAAGTGAAGTTCTTACCTGTACTTACCTGTTGGCTGGATGTTGGTGTAGTCAAACAACCAGTGAATCCAATCCAACAATGTCCCATGATACCTTCCTTTGTGCTTCATCATAAACCAAAATAGTGATAAATCAAGCACAAAAATGTCATGATTTATAATGTATATCATATCATCGGAAATCTCAAAGTCTAACTCATGGAGGCGGGTGGAAGGGATAAAATCCTGCCAAGTTAATCTCTGAGGAAAGTACTCAATCCACTTCAAGAAAGGGTCATGAAAAATGCAAGGTTCAGAAAACAGACTCAAAGGGCCTACAAACTAGCTACCTAATACATCCGCATGCTCTGAAGTCAAGGAAGGGATTGACAAAGATCTAGCAGATGACTAGCAAGTTATCAAGGGAAAGTCGAAAAACTGGGATAACTGACTAAAACTTGCAGTACCCAACCAACCCTTGGAGTCTAGGGTTTGCCTAAGAGGAAACTCAACATTAAAAATATACTTCCCAACTACACCTTTAATGGAAAAGCACGGCAAATTAATAATAGGTAGCTGGAGAAAAAGGTCATGAGAATCCTTCTTCAGGCAAACAATGTTTTTATTCCTATCAAAATCCGAGCATAGTGGTGATTGATAGTCATCTTCATAGGGTAAATTTAAGTGCTCGGAGAAGTACTCATCAAAGGCCTCAAGGTAAGACCGAAAATCATTAGGCAAATACTATACTCAGTCAACCTTGGGTGTTTGTGGAGAGCCAGTAAAAATCTCATCTCCCTGTTGCCACTAGTCAAGAGCTTCTTGTGATAATTGCAAAGGCAACACTCGGAGATGACTCTTTATCTGATATATGGGATCCATATCATAGCTAACCGCATCCCACCTAAGTCTCCCAACATGTATGAACTCGTCAAAATCAGCTATGTCAGTATCAATATCATAACATGGAGGAGTCAAAACATCCAATACTTATGTACTCTTTGTGTCATAAGGTAAAGAACCACTAAAAACTTGGAAGGGGGAATAATTCACCTCGCTTAATCCTTCCTGTGCAAGAGCTTCAAGTATTTGGATAGCTTCATCAAGTGGAAGATCTACCTCTATATCTTCAGTCTTGAGACATAGGGGATCTAGCTTGTCCAAGGGTTCCATTTCTTCTTCACTCTCGGAGTCATAGGACAAGGTATCATCAAAAAAATGGAAAGGAAAATGACTTACCTCATTCTCTTCATCTTGTGCAGGAGGGACAGGATCTTGGAGAGCTTCATCAGACTAAGGAGTAGTTACTGGTGCTTCATCCTCATAATTCACATCTCTAGTTATATCTTTGATGCATTCTATTGGATTACGGGAGAGGTCTTGCTCCTCTTCAAGGGGTTGATAATGGTCTTCATAAACCTCGTCTCTTATATCAGAGGATTCTTGGTATTGATCATGATATGCTTTCCTGAGATCTTCTACAATCTCAGTGGTGAATCCTTTGTGGTCTAAGGCTACCATGAGGTTTTGAAGGACATCTTCATACATTCGGCAATCTAAATTAGTAAGGTCTATAAACCTACTGATGAGGTGTATGAAAGATGATATACCCCTGTCCTTGCAACAACTCTTAAAACGATCTTGTAAGTAGGATGGCAAGGTGAGTAAGAACAATTTTATAAGAGCATCCTCTCCTCCCAACTTTATCTCGCTCTTATACTCCAAAACATTTATGATGTGAGGAGTTGGGAGGCCCAAAAACGTTGGAGAGTTGTTTAGCCATTTTGTATCAAAGCAATTTGGGTATCCTCGAAATCTTCTGAAATCAATACTCGGATACATTTGTTCCCAGTGTGCCATGATCCCATAACTTGGAAATATCATAGAAAGTAAGGTGGTACCCTGAGAAATATTAGTGGAGTCTCCGGATAATTTGCATGAAACTATCAAAGGATAAGGGAAAACACCCTAGTGGAGTCTCCAGGTAAGCTTGTAAGATAAGGCTCTGAGGCAAGGCTTACCGAAAAGGTTTGTCATATTGAGGAGAATTGACTCAGTGTTCCCTGGCAACGACGCCAAAATGTTATCGCACTGTTTGTAGCTAGGTCAAATGGTTGGGAGATAGAGGCCAAACTGGCGTAACAAGAACCTACCCCACCCAATGTCACCACGATGGGGAGGTTCTTTCTATTCAGGGAGGTTAGGCCCAAGGGAGACATCCCCGGTAACCTGGAGTTTTGAAGAGGCTAAGGTATAAAGGTCAAAGTGAAATTCCCTCTTCACAGGTTACCACCAAGAGCAGATAGTCCCGGCTAAACAGCTAATAATGATGTGTAGTCCCAAATGAGAACACCTGCCCGAAACAAAACAATAGCAAAAAAATACATGCAGGCTATGATTCAATGGGTTAGTACTTCATAGAACTATCTGAAATATATTGGCAATTATGACAATAGATACTAATGAGATCAATGTTTACTAATATAGCAATGGAACAATATCAATTCATCAATAAATATCGAGATGATGTAGCAAACAGTGTATCCAATCAATCCCTTACTCAATAAATGCTTCAAACCACCATCTAATTGCCTATAAAGAGAAATTGTTGCGTCAAGATGGAATAACCAAGGAGGACGTCAGCCTTATTAGGGTTAGTAGTTAGTTAGGGTTTCAATTTATAAGAGTATGAAAGTTTGTTTGACCACTATCACTTCAACATTGGAGACCTAAGATCAATGCCTAAGGGTAAATGGAGTCAAATTAAGAGAGGACGCAAGGTTGAAGGGAAAAGGCTAAGGACTAGAGGGAAGATTTCTGAAGTGTTGCAATGGCGGGGCCCCAAAAACAAAACCCTAGGGGAAAGAGGCTCACTCCGGTGTTGCTTAATCAAGGCCTCGTGCTCTCTCCTCCTTCCTTAGGTTTATCTTGGCACAAAGGCTAGCATAAAAGATAAATCAAGACACGAGAGTGAGGTGAGGGAGAGTGTTGCAAAGGAAAGGCCCTATCAACAAACCCTATAAGCAGGACGACCCTAGGTGTAGATAACCTAGGCCTGGGATGTCTCCTCCTTCTTGAATTTTAAAAGGCACGGATAGTGTTAGAATATAGAAGATGGTGTGCTCGTTTTTTCATTGACGATACCTTCGTCACCCAACTATAGGCCGAAGCCTTCGTCTGAGCACCTTAACCTTGACTGAGAATTCCTCTGGAAGCAAACCCTAGGCTAGATAGCCAAACAAAGGGTAGTGCATCATTCCTTAAGGATAGCGCGTCACAAAAATATGATCAGATAGTCCAAACCCTAGCCAAGAGATATTCAACCCAATATTGAAAACTTGTTGTTGTTGCAACTGCACCTGCAACCCTCCTTCACATGTGCGCACCAAACTGCAACTATAGTGCGCACCAACTGGGAATCTGCAATTCTGAGATGTCACAAATGAGAACTGGCGCCTTGTATTTATAGTAGTTCTACCAGTTTTGTTGGGGCCAACTTCTCCTTCTGGATAAGTGTCTGTTCAGTATATTATTATTATTTCTGGCCGACTTCTTCTCTTGGAGTCTAATAACCTAATATAAATTATCTTCTTGAGTTGACAAGGCTTCAAGGGTTATTAGCCAACTCATTAGGGTTTCTCTTGCTTCTCGGAGTCTTCTATTCTCGTTAGGTTCACATGTGGAGGTAAATACCTCCCGTAGCTACCATAATATTAACACTCCCTCCTAGCTAGAGAGGTATTTACAGGTAATGGACTTGAGCACAAAACATACCATTTACCTGGTAGCATCAATATAGTCATCTAGACTATTTCAGGACTAGATCATGAGCATCACCATCACCGTCAGTTGTATCATCTCTCGAAACCATACTTCATATGAGTAATTAGACATGATGTTGGATAAGTCACTCTCACCATAGAGCGATACAAGAGGAGTAAAATTTATGAACTATTTTCCGTCTGGAAAATCTTTGTTCATCATCCATTTGAATGATCATTATCTCCAATAAACTGTTGATAGTCTTCAAGGCAATTAGAACAAGGATAGAGCACAACTCTGTCTATCCATAGTAGTACATAACTACAATCTAGTGGTTCACTACCACATCAAGTAACACACAAGTACTTGATCAGCAACGTATGGTTGTGAACAGTGAAACATATTCACCACAGTAGTCCTCATCTACTGTCAAACAGTCTTCATAACAAACATCTGATAGCATCCTGCATAGAAACAATGTTATGATATAAACTGATTTGTTTGGGCCAATCTTTCACTCACATCTGTGAGCTCTGAAAGAATATATGCCTTACGAACAGTGGAACATATCCACCACAGTAGTATATCTCTATTGTCTAGAGACAGGTAGTCTCCATAACAATCATCTGATGCCATCCTGCATAGAAAAATATTGTTAAAGATAAACTGAATCCTCTGGGCCAATCTTTCACTCACGTTTGTGAGATCTGAAAGAATATCGGTCGTCATCAACAATGGGCTATCTTCCCTATTCTTAACAAACAAGGAAGAAGGATTATTTCTGATTTCTGAGCCTGGAACATTTCTCACCCTGGGCCATTCTTCCTACACTAATTAAAGTGCACCCTGGACAAAATGTATAAACCCTAAGAAATGTTTGGACCATTCCTCACCCTGGGCCATTCCTCCTACACTAATCAAAGTGCAACCTGGAGAGAATGTATAAACCCTAAGGAATGAATGTCCCTTATTGTTGAGCCTGGACTATTCCCCACCCTGGGCCATTCCTCCGACACTAAACAAAGTGTAACCTGGAGAGAATGTATAACCCTAAGGAATAATTGTCCGGACCATTCCCCACCTTGGGCCATTCTTCCAACACTAAACAAAGTGTAACCTGGAGAGAATGAGCCTACCCTAAGGACTATTTGTCCTGCAGCAACCTCCAAAACAGACCATTCTTCGAAACTGCTCACAACTATGAACTTTGAAAGAATGACTGCCCGGCGAGGCGGACCATTCTACTTGACCACTACTCAGAGTGTCTGCCAAGAAGAATGATTGTCCTAGACCACTCTCCATGTTAACCACAATGGAAATTCATTGTCTATGATACATCAGCAATCAGTTTGCCTCCCATGTTAACTACAATGGGAAGTCATTGTCCGTTAGAAGTCTCAATCCACTTTCCGAACAGGAAAGCATCTGTCCAATTTGGACTACTTTTCAATTAATAAATAATATTTTCATTTCGCCCTCCTAACTGGAGATTTATTTGAATCACAAAAATAAATGTTTTTCAAGAATATTTTTCGTACCTTCTTCTAGCTTGGAGAATATTCCCTTTCATCTAAGGGAGGTATTTCCACGATCCCTATCTTCTCTCGGAAATATGCAAACTTGATTCTGGATAGAGGTTTTGTCAGGATATCTGTTGTCTTCTCATCAGTGGGATATGTTGGAGAAATCATTTTCTCCTTTCTGGATTTTATCATGGATAATGTAATGCTTGTACTTTAGTCTGGAACACCTTTGAAGCCTTCATGTAGATCTGAACAATAGAGTATATCATAGTTGGAGAACTAGAACATATCCATGTGGCACTTCTTCTATCATCATGAGATCTGATCTTCTGAGTAGTCATCTTGATGTTATAGGAAATCTTCACCATGCTTCTACTGTGCACTGGAGGTTCTTCACCAAGTTATCTTCTTCTTATCTGAATACAAGAGTCTCTTTCCGGTATACCTCAAAGTCTTGAGATTGCTCTTCATATGCTCTTTATTCAATTTCTCTGGAGAACATACTTTGCATTTATCTGATGTAGAATTCCAACTCATGAATGTTAATGACTCATGCAGTGATATGTCTAGTGTACTGGAACAAGTAATCATCATAGTCTTCTCCCTCCATCTGGGAGAACCTCTGGTTCTGGATCTTGCAATGCTTTCATTCCTAAGTTTTTCGTACATTGTTATTCATCACGACTTTTAGTTCTTCTGCTTGATTGCTTTTAGTGAGTTCATATCAGGCTGGTAATCTTCTTAATAAAATGACTGGTTGTTCTGGTTCCTCTTTCTTTCTTGGAATCCTTATGTTCTTCTTCATGTTTTTCTTTAGTTCTTGGGTTCATGGAGTTTCTTGTAGATTCCATGTTCTAGAGATTCCACTTCTTCCTTTCATCATAGGATCACAGATYTGGATGGACAACCAGAAATCCTTTAAGGCTTTTCTTCGAAGAGGTCTTCTTCTACGGTTGAGCTGAACATGTACTGTCTTTTCATGGCTGCTACCATGGATATATATTTTATCATCTTCAATGGATCATAGGATTATTTCCCTCCTAATCTTCATGTAAGAGTGCATATAATCGGCTCCCTCCATATGATAGATTCCATACTTCCATCTGCATTCTTATTGTCTTCATCAATATATAATTGGCTCTCTCTGTCTAACAGAGTCCACACTTCCGTCTTAGTTGTTGTCATAAGTATTTCTCCAATTCCTCTTGATGTCTGACCTCTAAGTCTCTTCATGATTGATTCGGCTTATCTTGCAGTAGCTTCCACATGATTTGTATTTTATCCTTTCATGTATATTATCTAATGATATTCATTCTTATCTTGTGGTTCTTCCATGGGTATATTTCTTCTTGGAACACATTATGTATAAACACGATGCAAGCAAGATATGTACAAGAAATAAGAAGAGTGTTGTTACCTTTTAGTAGAAGAATTCTCTTCCATCCTAGTTAGTCTTCTTTGCAGGTTCCTTTTCTTCGTCAATCGATGCTTCGTGTTTCTCCTTCCTTTTCTTTAGCTCGGGACATTGATTCCTGTAGTGACCGTACTTTTGACAGTTGAAGAACTGTATTTCTGAAATGTCTTTTCTTTGTTTTGGCTTCTTTCTTGAATTGAACTTTCTTTTGTCCCTGAAGTTCTTGAATCTTGTTGTGAAGGCTTGATCATCGTGCTTCTTTTGAGGTTTCTCTTTTGCATTGATCATTGATTCTTCTTAAGCACAACAAGTCCAAAGTTCTTCAAATGTCGAGTACTCCTTCCTTGTGTTCATGCTTGCGGAAAATGCATCCCATGTCTTGGGAAGACCATTGAGTACTATGTTTACCAATTCTTTGTCTGAATTGATCTCTTCAATAGCTTGTAGTTGATCTCTTAACTGGGAGATCCTTACAAAGTATGATGTTATGTTGTCGTCATCATTCATCTTCATGTCACAGAGATCATTCTTTAGACTCGTAACTTGTCCAATGTTTTTGAATGAGAAGAGATTTGTTAGGGCATCGTACATATTCTTCGATGAGTCAAGATGGGAGATGTAGGGTATCAAGTGATCTTTTATGGAATCCACTATGATACTCATGGCATTGATGTCAACATCTTTGAACTTCTCCATAGCTGCAACGCTCTGTGGTTCCTTCTCTTCTCCTTCTTCAAACTTTGGCTTCATGATCTTTCCTTTCACAATATCCAACACTTTATTCTTAGCAAGGATGAGGTCAATCCTTGTCTTCCATGCTCTGAAGTTAGAGGCTCCATCTAACTTGTCCTCAGACTTCATAGAGTTCGTCATGGCTGCTTGACTTGCTCAAACCCTAGATTTGACCAGAAATCCAAACTTCACATCTTGGCCTTCTGAGACTTCCAGGAGATGCGTTGGGCTAGGGCGCACTGATCTATCCGGAGATTAGGTCAATCTCGTCACTTAAGGTGCCTCGACAAGATATTTAGGGTTTCTGCAACTGCACTTGCTAGTAACCCTACTGCAATGTCTTGGAAGTTTCTTCTGCTAGTAACCCTAGCGGCAGTTCCTCAATGAGCTCAATATCTAGCGGCTATGTTTCCTTCTAGCGTTTTAGGCTGACTGAAGGGGTGTGGGCCCATAACCTGTTAGAATATAGAATATGGTGTGCTCGTTTTACCATTGATGATACCTTCATCACCCAACCATAGGCCGAAGCCTCCCTCCAAGCACCTTAACCTTGTCTGAGAATTCCTTCGGAAGCAAACCCTAGGCTAGATAGCCAAACAAAGGGTAGTGCATCATTCCTTAAGGATAGTGCATCACAAAAAGTTGATCAGATAGTCCAAACCCTAGCTAAGAGATATTCAACCCAATACTGAAAACTTGTTGTTGTTGCAGCTGCACCTGCAACCCTCCTCCACATGTGTGCACCAAACTGCAACTGCAGTGCGCACTAACTGGGAAGCTGCAAGTCTGAGATGTCACAAAAGAAAACTGGCGCCCTATATTTATAGTAGTTCTGCCAGTTTTGTTGGGGCCGACTTCTCCTTCTGGATAAGTGTATGTTCAATATATTATTATTATTTCTGGCCGACTTCTTCTCTTGGAGTCTAATAACCTAATACAAATTATCTTCTTGAGCCGACAAGGCTTCTAGGATTATTAGCCAACTCATTAGGGTTTCTCTTGCTTCCTGGAGTCTTCTATTCTCGTCAAGTTCACACGTGGAGGTAAATACCTCCCGCAGCTACCATAATATTAACAGCTAGCACAGGGGAAGAAGTAACAAGAGTGTAGCAATGGCTAGGCTCTTCCTTCCTTCTTCAATGGCTGAGAATTTCTCTTTTAGGGGACATGAGACAACGACCTACTTGTGTGTTTGTCCCCTAGGGTTTTAAAATCAGAAAAATTTATAATAAATGCAAGAATACAAGACTGCAACCAATCAATTAAGAAGTTTTGCAGAAAAAACACTTACATATCATGATGAAATAACATTGCAAACCCTAGTTGTAAACCTTCCTTCAAGAGAAATGCCAAAAATGCCAAGAAAAGCCTTCCTTCAACAAGTGCGCCTCACTCAAAGAGAACAAATACCCAAGTAGGGCGCAAAAATCAGATCTCACTAGGAGAGTGAGTTGTGTCTTATGTCAAAATGAGGCTAAAACTCCTCAATATATAGTGTATCAATGACCTTAATTAATTTTAGGTCATAAAAAATGGCCGACAAGACCAGAATATTATTTTTACATTAGATTGTCCAATTAAAACCCTAACTGAGCTGTAATAAAGGTAAAATCCCCTTCAAGGGAGGCGCTGGCCATTTTTAGGGCAAATGAGAGATCCAGGAGCAAAACGTTACCCCCCCAGGGGCTTCTCCAACATGCCACACGTGCCATTGTTGCCCAGTCTCCCTCCAAGAATGACCATGAAGTTGGATAACATCATGGTAAGGATGGGGATTCTCTGAGCCTTCCAAGGCCAACGTTCCACTGAAAAGAGGTCATTCCCCCTAGGTCGGGCTCTGCCAAAAGTGTCTCTGGTGAAACGTCCTCTTCTTCTCTAGTGAAAAACCTCGGTCAAACACTATCATGTCTCTACCCCTCTGACGGGGTCTCAACAACCATATGATGGGCTCTTTATCCCCATGGAGGTCCGAACTAATCATCTCCCCATGTGTACCAGTCCAAATGGTACCTGTCCGTTGGGCATGGTCCTGCACATCAAAAACTACGCCCTCCATGGGCTCATTAGTCACAGGGATCATAGCAATGTCAATCACATTTCATCATTAATATTATCAAACATATGCATAAAAACCCTGATACATCATTCAACAGGTCAAAGACATTACAAAAATCCACAATACAAGATCGAAGAAAAGGACAAGAGATCCTATTGGGCTAGTATCCACAAGAGACGGGAAGTTCCCAGGTAGGTTTCATCCAAGCCATGTAGACGAGGTGATGTGGCTAGGGGACATCCAGAAAAGAGGGTTAGAGTGAGAGACAGGGATGCATAATGTTATCTGTGGGTGCGTTTGTATAAGGCGAGTTGTACCCGTCATGGATGCAATTTTTTCCAAGCCCGTTCTTACCTTTATTCTTTCTTTATTTTCTTTTTCTTTCTTCTTTTTCTTTTTATTCAAGGTCTAATCGGAGGACATTGCCTTGGCATGGTGACCAGAGTTGACAATGTTACCCACAAGTACTTTCACAGAGATGAGGAGGTTTTCTTGTGATGAGACCCCCTTTCCCCTGGCCATGCAACGAAAGGTCACTGCCATGGCGTGGTAACCAGACAATGGCAATGTCATACTGTTAGGTACCCATGAACCTAATAGGCTAGCTTGTGATGAGACCCCCTATCCTCTTGGATAGGTCTTGTTTATTATTTTTCGGGTCCCTCTTGTTTCTTGTTGAGAGGATATTTTTTATTGCCTTCTCAGGGATCCCTGGGTGCAACATCTCGAGGTTTTATTTCTAGGCTTTTATCTTTTACCAGCTGCTTTTACCTTATGTGCCTTTAGCCCCTTTTTCCCACAAGATAATGTGCAACCCTACAAACAGGTCAATCCAATGCCCGGAAAAGGGGAATGGGATACATGAGCGGGAGATAAGATGAAAAAGTGGTGGTATGATGGGAGTGGACGATGGCTCTTTAGAAATCCCCCCGGTGGCAAACCAAAACCCATGGGTACAGGCTTGCTAGGACACCCTGTCAATCTCCTCAAAAATGGTCAAGTGGGTTAATGTAAGATCCAAGCAGTCGTCAGAGATAAAAAGAGTTAGATGCATATATCCAAAGGTTATAATGATCAAAAGTGGCACATACCATGATACTTGGACTAATTATGTCATGGAGCAAGAGCCTTCTCCGATACAAGGCCAAGCTGATGGTGATGGATGTTGTTGTTGTTGACAAGACAAATCTAATGAAAGAAGAAAAGGATGGGCCCTCCAGGGCCATGCTCAAGTCAATCCTGCTCTCGGTACTCCATGTCTAGGACCTGTGGGCCTCGAGACATGATCTCCTAGTTATCCCTAGAAATTGGGGATAACAGGTCCAATATGATGAGCACCCTCCCTTTTTCATGACCTTATTGATGAATAATAAGAGCCTAAATAATTGCATGTTGGATTCAAGGGCCGGTGCTAACATGATTATCTCAAGGTCATGCAACATTGGGCCTAAAAGTCACACGACCTTACAAAAACATGTGTGGCTTTGAGTCTAGATCCATACCCACACATGGGGTAATTCAATATGTGGAAGTTTTCCTTAAAGAATACCCTAAGAGAGTAATCCACATTGATATAGTGGTAGTAGACGTCCCATATGTGTGGGGGATGTTGTTGTCTAGGAAGTTTGCCTCAATGTTGGGTGGTACCCTTGAGATGGACCTCACTTATGTGAATATACCTTTGACAAATGGAATAGTGGTTCGTCTCCCAAATTTGTCGATGACCAGAACCCATGTGCAAGAAGTTAGTTTCCCCACCAAATATGACAAAGCACATGAGCAAATCATGGAAAGCATTCCTGAATTTTCTCCCGAGGACATGCCTTTTGCAACAGAGGAAGAATTTGATCGAATACAATGGCCCAAGAGAGAAGAGTACCAGCAACTCCTAGATAAGTATAGAGACAAAGAATTCGGGGCTGTAAAATTACTAAATAAGGGAGAAACTGGCATACTAATTCGGCCTTCACGGTAGGAAGTTTTCACAGCAGAAGCCCACCCCCCTCCTTATGCACAATACACCAGGGTTGTTCAGGAAACAACCAAATTCAAAATCAAATAATACAAGGAAGGGGATATCGTATGGATGTGGGATACCAAGAAAGGAGAGCCAACTAATGTCAAAGGAAGTACTTAATTTTGACTCAGACCTTTCAAAGTTGGAAGAAAATCAGTTGATGATTCTTACTACTTGTCCACTTTGGAAGGAAGAAGGATTCCATTACCAGTCAGCAGGAAACTCCTCAAGCCCCACCAAAGTGGGGGGACATGACTTCACAAGTAAGTGTACGTAAGTAGGTAGGCATTTGCATTCATTGTATATACCATTTGCATTTCATGCTAGAGTAGTTTGTTTTTACATTTGTACATATGCTTGCTTCCATATATATATATATATATATATATATATATATATATATATGAGTTGGGGGTGATATCACCACTCCAAATGATTACTAATAGTTTTTGTTGAGATCAAGAAGGTTACATGTTATGCTAGATATGTTGAGGTTCTCATGTGCTCTACAGTGAGCACATGTCCCCAAGTTGGAGCCATATGTTATCCCCCACTTTAGGGATAACTAAGTATATTATGTCTCGAGGCCTATAGGTCCTAGACATGGAGTATCGAGAGCCAGATCGAATTAAGCATGGCCCTGGAGGGCCCATATTTTCTTTTCTTCAGCGCCTCCACCTTGTCAACAACAACAACATCCATCACCTCGACTTGGTCCTGTAGCGGAGATGGATCTTTCTCCATGAGGTAATGAGTTCGGGTATCATGGTATGTGTCACTCTGATCCTCAAAACCTTTGAATATGTGCATTCAATTCCTTTTGTTTCTAATGGGTGCTTGGATCTTATACCTATCCACTTGACCATATCTGGGGGGAGTGACAGAATGCCCTAGTTAGCTTGTGCCCATAGGTTTTGAGTTTCCATTGGGGGGATTCATGAGAAGCCATCGTCCACTCCCACCATACTTACCACTTTCCATCTTTATCCCGCTCATCCATCCCATTACACTATTATGGGCATTGGGTTGGCCAATTATTTAAGGGTTGTGTTAGCACTCTGTAAATCTGTTCGGCTGATAAACAGACGATAGACATAAAATTTTCAACCAACTTTGAGACCTGAAACTAGCCTTTCGGATCTGGAGAGGGCTCTCTCGGGAGACATGGTCTCAGCGCAGGATATGAATTTAAAGTTGTGGCTAGATTTAACACTATCAGATAATAAGTTTTGGTTTCATTGGCATAAGATAGTAGGACCTCGAGCTATGGAGTCAATTCGAGGAAACGATGGAAACAAATGACTCGGTGACTGAGATTGAGAGGATAAAGGCTAAGAGAGCAATAGTCTTTAGTGTAAAATTGTTGAGTGAGGCGGGGAGAAAACATAGAAAGAAACTCGGAGCACTGCTAAGGATGAATTCAGAGTTAAATTTTAGAGGAAATAAGTTTTGTCTAAATGGAAAGAACAAGGGGCGTTGCGCAGTGAATCTACAGGTT
This sequence comes from Picea engelmannii, assembly GCA_009831015.1. Classification (NCBI taxonomy): domain Eukaryota; kingdom Viridiplantae; phylum Streptophyta; class Pinopsida; order Pinales; family Pinaceae; genus Picea; species Picea engelmannii. The sequence goes on from ML778429.1 coordinate 165,360, forward strand.
TGAAATTTCGTTCTGAGTTAGACAGAAAAATATAGGAATAAAGAAAATAGGAAGTACATACACAAGGAAGGGAAAACAATACATCCAACTGCTACAATTAGAATCTTTTCATCAAACTGCGGGACTTTTGCATTAAGCTTCAAACAAACTCAAATTACATTCAATAGACAATGTCTATACTAAATTTTGCCAACCAACCTGGCTTACATTGAAAAGATTAAATATATAGGCGAGGGCACCGCTTGGGCTACCCTGCTCTTCTAACTGCTACCTCTAAAAACTAGGAAATTGATTGTTCTGCATTAAAAGGCTCTTTGCATGACGTTTTTCCAAAAATAGACAACCAATACGTTTGGCTACATTTTGACTGTTTGTAATCCGCCACGGGTATCAGGTTATCGGTTAGGCCTCGTAATGAGAGAGTGGTGTGTCAATACTTCCCTCGTAATGGACAAGTGTTTGTCAGAGCCCCGCTTTCTGCTGTAACAACTTTGATTCCTGTCGCGCGCTCATTTGCTGGAAAAAATGTGCGCGGCAAGTGGTTGCCAACTGTCATGGCCATTATCAGAAATGACAAAATTGTCTTAGGGCGATGTCTTCTTCAAAACTATCAATATTTGATTTCTATTTGCGGGTATAGGATGAACTTCAACTAAACTTGTTTTTTCTGCTCCCTGGCGAGAACTGCGCATGCTATCTCTTTGGTCATTTCACATTCTCTAAAGTGTTTTGCATACCTTTCTTCTGACAACCTCTATGCCTTGCATAGTTGTATGATCATATCTTGCACCTCTCTGAGTTGTCTTTTGAGCCACGTCATGTTCCCTTCGCGACCTTGTGTTGTTGATGCCTCCATGGTCTTTGTTGCTAGTTGTTGTCTTAGCTCCCTGTTTTCCTAGTACAGTTCGTCGATGGTTAGATTTGCCTTCTTCAGCTGTTGAGATATCTCTCGATCATTTGTACCCATGGCATCTATCCTCGTCCTTCTCCCACTTTCTTGGCTTGTACCTTCCAAAGGTTACGAGCGGACAACGTGCATAAGTAAGTTTTCAACAAACGATCGTGCAAGCGGTTCGTTTGGGATTTGGGTTTCCCCATCTTCCTTATTCTTCCTCGGCCTGCCCCTTCTCTGAGGTATTCGTTGTTGGGGAGATGGGGCTCCTGTTGTCCTTATGTCCTGCGCAGTTCCTTCCATTCCAGGTTCTGTGCGGTGTGATGTTGTTGTTCCCACAGGTAAAGGGAAAATACTCCTTTTATCCTTAGGGATGCCTGTTGTGAGTGAGAATGAATCCCAATCACTTTGGGGTTCAGATCTGACAATTTTTCCACTTCGCATGCCCTTCTTTATGCTTTGATAGGTTTCCATGGCACGACCAGTATTTATCTTTCGCGCAGTGGATTCGACGAATGCCCAAGATGGAGAATTCGATCGACCTGGACCTACAATAAAACTTACAGACAGAGCTTGAATCTGATTTCGCAAATAACATGGGTGCAAAACTTCTGGGATTTATAACAAATTAGGCGGAAGGAAGAATCGTGCCAAGGAACAGTGAATTCATGGCAACTGGATTTTTCGAATCGAATTGCAGATTTGCAATGGCACATCCCTGTGTGTAAGGTATAGGAGATAAGGGTTGTAGGGAATACATGATACGAACGTCGCGATTTTTCATTCCCTCGGCCTTCATAATGAGCTAATAATAGTTTTTGCACTTGCCGACGCGACTTCCATTAACTACTTGACTCGACCCGAGGCACGTAGAAGCTATCGTTTAACAAGACCCGACTCTTTGGGAACAACATACCCGTACCATTTATGCATGTTTCGACTCTGACATCCCTCCCCGCTTCCAAGGACCAACTGAACACTTGCTAACTTCGACCCCTTCACTGTTATGTACCTAAATTCACATGTTTGGACACATGGGCCATAACCCGATCGAAAACCGACTCTAACTAAAAGAAAAATGGCGGCACTAACAGATGGCTCCAACGGGGATGTTATCCTCCCTACGAGGTAGAAAAGAACAGTAGACCAGGTGCCTGGCCATTGGGCCTTATCTTGAATCTTTGAAACTGAAATATGAAAAACAAGATGCAACCTAAACTTATCGACACAGCTTCTAAAAGACTCAGCATAAAACTCATGGCCTTCACTTAGGGCTTCAATTTTCTACTGACCTAATGACTCAACACAAAAATAAAACGACTATTTACAATGACATATGATTTAAACGGATTTTATTTCGTCAGATAATGTTTGATGAACCTGTCGTTTACAGGCCCCCAACCAAGGCATTCCTGATTTATTTCTTCCAGAAAATAAGCATTATTTATGCGATGTGCACCGATTTTGAATGGACCTATCCGCAGATTATCAAATTTTATGTGCTTTCCTTTGTCCTCATTTCTCGCATCCCATCTCAACACCAGATCACCCAACCAAAATTCCTCTGGCTTAGAATGCTTGTCAAAATATTTCTTCATCCTTTCCTGGTGGGGTTGTGATCAATTGTACACCTGTTCCCTCATCTGTTGTGTGTGAACCAACTAATTTATTCTTCTCTGTGCGTCATTTGGCTCAGCCTCCTGCTCTTGAAGAAAATTTCTGAAAGGCAACCCCAATGTTGTAGGGAAAATTGTGTCTGCGTCGTATACGATCTGAAAAGGCGACGTTGAGATGGACATCTTGGTGGTAACTCGATCTTCCCACAGCGCATAGATAAGTTTTTATGCCAAGCTTTCTTATTTTCTTGCAGGAGTCTTTTGATGATCGTGGTCAGGCTCTTATTTGATGATTATGCTAACCCATTTCCTTGTGGGTAGTACGTTGTAGAGTGCCCTAGGGTTATGTTGTAATCTTGACAAAACTTCTCCATCTTCTTGGACTTGAATGCAGTCACGTTGTCTGTTATGATATTGACGGGGCATCCAAATCTCGACAAGAAGTTTGTCTCCAGAAACGGGATAATGACTGCGTCAATAGCTTGCTTCGTGGGGGTCGCTTCTATCCACTTTTTGAAGTAGTCAGTGGTTGTGAGTATCTATTTGTGTTGCGCTGAGGATGGCAGATTTATTTCCCCTGTAAAATCCAAACCCCACTGCATGAACGGTGCTTCAACTGAGATCGACTTTAGTGGCAAAGGCTGCAACTTTCTTCTTCTGTTGAAAATCTGACATTCATGGCAACTGGACACTTCTTTGTAGACGTCCTCAAAAATAGTAGGCCAATAGTAACCCGCTCTTAGGATTTTTTGCGCGGTGGTTTTCCAATAATGGTGTCCTCTAAAGTCACCCTTGTGAAATTCCTCTGTGGCTCGCTTTGCATCATTTTCCAGCAAACAACTCAACAACATTCCCCAAGATATTTCCAGTAGAGCGAGTTATCCAGGATGTAGAACTTAACCGCTTTAAGCTTGAGAAATTTGTCCTTAGTCTTACTTACGCCTAGAGGGGCCTGAAGGTTCTTTAACACATATATGATGTCATCATACCACGACGAGTCGAAAAAATCCTGAGGCACTTGCGCAGTCATTTCTTCGTGAGGAATCTCTAATAGATCGACAATAAAATTGATTCCCACAGCGTCGTAGTCTGATTGCGCCATTATATTCATGAGGCCCTGGCCCTTAATTAGTTTCATCGGCTTAATCTCCAGGTCATATTCCAGCATGGCCGCTATCCATTTTCCTCTCCTCCCTTCGGGGTCGAGTTGAGTCAGGATATCCTTAACTGAATTGTTGGGCACATAAGCAATAACGTGGGAGTGCAATATGTACATCCTGAACTCCTTCAAGGCTTTCACTAAGGCATATGTTTGATTTTCCATAATGTCGTACCTTAGCGGAGCATCTTGCAACGTCCTATTGAAATAAGCTATAGGCTTCTCGAAGTTATGCTCATATTTCTACAACATGACGATGACGATTGTATGCTCTGAGGCAAATGAAAACAGGATGAAATCCTTTTTGAAGTCTGGACTGGCTAGCACAGGAGATCTAGTCAATGCCACCTTGATATGTTCAAACGACTTCTTGGATTTCGGGTTCCAATTGATCTCATATCCCTTTCTGAGCATGCAGGTGATATGCTTTATAATCTCTGTCATGTTCGAGATGAATCTCCTAACAAATTTTACTTTCCCCAGGAAGGATTGCACTTCCTTTTTACTGTGCGGAGTGTCGATTCTCAAGATTCCTTCAACCCTACTGAGGTCTATCTTAATTCCTTCCTTCGAGATAATATGTCCCAACAACTTCCCTTCTTCCACCCTGAAATGTAATTTCTTTGGATTCAGTGATATGCCGAACTTCTTGTACTTCTGGAAAAATTTCTTCAGATGCTCGAGGTGTTTTTTGTCAGAGGCGGATTATATCGTGATGTCATCCAGATATATCACAATCAATTTGTCATTTTCATCGGCAAACGTGATATCCATTACCCTCTTGAAAGTAGCTACAACATTCATCATGGTGAAGGGCATCTTGGTGCACATGAACATTCCCCATGGAGTTGTGAAAGTTGTTTTTTATCTGTCATCTGGGTGTACCATGATCTGATTATACCCCGAAAAATCGTCCAGCATGGACATCTTCTGGGACCCCACCACCTTTTGCAAGATATAGTCCATTTTAGGGAGAGGGTAGTGGTCCTTTAGGGACACTTTGTTTAAGTTTTGGAAGTCCACACACAGTCTTATCTCACCTCTCTTCTTTCTTACGGGTACCAAATTAGCTACCCATTTCGAGAATCTGAAAGAAACGATAATCTTAGCTTTGAACAATTTCTTTACCTCCTTCTCGATCAGCGGTAGTATCAGGGGATTTATCTGCCGCAGCTTCTGTTTGAACAGCTTCTTGTCTTATTTGAGAGGGATGACATGTTGAATTACTTTAGCGTCATACACCTTCAAATCGTCATAGCTCCATGCGAAAACGTCAAGGAAATATTCATGAGCTTGATGTAGTATTGCTTGACCTTTGGACTGAGCATTTTCAATAATTTTATCATTTTCGTGTTCTCCTCAGTCCCGATGTTGCAATATTCCACATCCTCTTCTCTTGCAGTGATCTTGGAATTTTTAGCCACGTCATTTTCGTCAAACAACTTTTCCAGCAGCACTAACCCCTTCGGAATGATGTCATTTTTTAGTTGTATTATGTCCCTTCCTGCGATCTGGTTCTGGAAAGGGTCGTCATTATTGCATGCATCCGCGCTCCCATATTCATCGCAACAACATTTGTCATCAATGTTTATGTTAGTGAACTCATCACTCATCTGAAGAAATATTTCCACCTGCTTGTCGTCCTCAAACACCTTCCACTATTTTATATTATCAGGCACTGTCGACCTGTGTTTGACTTCAATCTCATATATTTTGTTTGGAAAGATGGGAATTTTAAAAACGGAGACTGAGGTGGCCAACGCATCGGCGATCTGATTTTGCTCTCTTGGGATAACAAATAGGTCATACTCTGAAAATTCCTCAAGGAGGTCCAGCACCAAGTTTTTGTACTCTCTCAGCCTAGGGTCTTTGTCTAATATATGCCTTTAACCTGGTTTATGACCAGTTCGGAGTCTCCGCACACTGTTATCCTCTTTGCGTCGAATTCTTTCAACACCTTCAGGCCCAAAATCAATGCCTCATACTCGGCCATGTTGTTCGTGCATTAAAATGCAAGCTTTTACGCGCACAACTTTGTGCCTACTTAAGGGGGGCTTACCCATACGTCGGCACCTACTCCTTCCTTGCTAACAGCACCATCAAAACTCATGTTCCATATCTCTTTTTTTGCACGGTCTTTTGAGTCGGCGCACTCTACTTCTTTCCGTGTGATTTCCTCATTGGCTGTCATGATGGTTGTCAGCTCTTCCTCTTCAAAAACCAAGTCATTGTAGAATATAGAAGAACAAACCTCAATGTCGATGGATTATATGGGGTGGTTGTTTGGCTCCGTTTTACTGCTTACCATGTATTTCAGCAGCACTTCTCTGTACAACTGTCTGCTCTAGCCAAAGATAGGAATGGTGGCGTATGGCATGTCCATTTGCAAGGTTCCCTTTAACTTTGTAGCCCACGATCTGGACAACAACATGCCAAACTTAAGGGGTATGTCCACCACGACTACGTCCATAACCATTTTCTTCGAAGGAATTTGGGCCAATGACACGACCAAGTCCTTGATGAGACCCAAGCACTTGAATTTACTCGAATCAAAAGACAAAAGGTCCTTGTAAGGCCTAGTGATATCCAAACCCAATTGATCTATGATCACCTTTGGCATGAGGTTGTGCGACGTGCCAGAATCCAACATGTTGTTATGAAGGGTCATGCCATGAACCTTTAGACTGACGTATAATAGAGGTACGTCCTTAGTATCACTTGTCTCCTCAAAGCGCAGACCAAATAGAATAGTAGGGTGATCGTCTTGGATATTCAAAGTATCGGGGGTCCCTCCCATATTCATCATTTTAATAATCTATTCCCAATACTTTCCCTTTCTGATAAGTTTGTTAAACGGGACGAAGATTTTGATTTTATCCATTTCATGCTCAAATTTAAAAGGGGGACAGACTTTCTCTACCTCTTTTCCACCCGCTTCTCAGCTTGCTTCCGGAGTTTTATTCGGGGCCTCTTCCTTCGACTTTGCCTTCTCTGTCGCATCCTTGTTCGTGTTGTCTAGCCTCGGTCGACTTGTGGAAGGGGTGTATGCCAGAGGTTTCCTTACGTGATTCATTTGTTGAGGCTCGGTAGACGCTTCCTTTCTCCTGAGGTTATATATTTTCTAAAACTGCATGATGGCGTTATGATAACCTTTTCTGAACTCTTTCGTCTCCTACGTCAGCGCGTCATCAGTTTCCCCAATCCATGCATCGTTCGTCTCTAGCATAAAATCAATGTTTCTTCTCATGTACTGATCATGTTCACTCTTTGTCAAAAACATGTGCGGGTTCTTGTCATCGCAACAATGCATTTGTTCTTCAAACATCTGGTTGAAGTCTTCATCCGCGTAGTTGTTTTGGAATGGAGGCCTTGTCTGTTGGTCACCTTGTTCTCTATTCTCCCACTGTTCCCTCTGTCTGATCTGAGGAAATTGACCCCTCCTAAGGTTCTGATTCCTGAGATGGGGGTCCTGTTGTTCCCGAGCAACAGGTCTATTTCCCACAGACACTTTCTCCATTAGCTTCTCCATGGTTCTCATCATGAAGTCAAATTTTTCATCTGTGGATATCGACGTCGATGGTTGTGCATCTCCTTGGGGCTTCTTATCGCCTCTATTGAATCTCTGCCTAATCTTCCCGAAGGCCATCATATTTACCTCGATTTTGATAGCATTGCTCATTATCGTGTCTAGGTTTGTTGACCTTCTTTCTCTCAACAACAATGCGAAATCATTGTCGAATGAGTTGGCGTATTGCAATTGCGCAGCCCTGGGAGGTGGCTAAACTTCTGCGGGAATAGAATTATAAACCTTCATGAAGCGAGCTGAGAATTCTTGCACCGTCTCCTCCGGGGCCTTATTCATATTATTGTACTGCATTAACAACTGCAAAGGGTTCTTCTTTCCTCCCCATCTATTCATGAAATATGTTTTGAATGCGACGAAGTTTTGAATACTTGCTAGTCATAGAGATTTGAGCCACTTTCTCACCTCCCCCGCAAAACTTTGTGCGAACAACCTCATTTTCACATCTGCATAGTCTACCTATTTTAGGTCGACGAAATCGTTGAACCAATCCAGATGCTTTTGGGCTGAAATGCTCCCTTCAACATCGTAGAGATTAATCCTCTGACTGTAATTTTGGGGCAAATCATGCAGTTGGGCAGGCAGAATGAGGGGAGTGAATCTGGCAACCATGGCTCTAGGAGGGCTTGGGATCTGAGGGATATTATTTGATATCAGGGCTTGGACTCTCTTCTGGTCGAAAACTATCTCATCCAAGCTGGTTTCTGACTTAGACCTGAACAGGGTTTGCTCGAACAACTCGTCAAACTCTAGGTCGTCAATGCTTTGCGCATCGTCTTTAGGTAAGAACAGACTTATGTCCAGGAAATAGAACGGGTTCGACGCTTTCTCTCTAGTCCTGCACAAAATTTTCTCGGGGTCGTACACAGGCTTTGTAGGGTTTGGGTCATGATTTGCTCTGGTATAGATCATTTTTGGAGCCAGGTTTCCTGAACTGCATTACTTGGAGCTACTGGTCTTTTTTATTAGAGTCGCCAGGGTAAATGTTTTAGTCGGTATGGATGTTTTTCCCTCTATTACCCTCAAGGGTCAAACTACAACGTTAGTCCTTCTCCCAGGGAAAATCTATTCAATTTCATCCCCGGAAACGACACCAAAATGTTATCACTCTGTAAATTTGTTCGGTTGATAAAGAGATGACAAAGGTAACTTTTTCAACCAACTTTGAAACCTGAAACTAGCCTTTTGGATCTGGAGAGTGCTCTCTCGGGATACACGGTCTCAGCACGGGATATGACTTTAAAGTTGTGGCTAGATTTATCACTATCAGATAATAAGTTCTGGTTTCATTGGCGTAAGATAGTAGGACCTCGGGCTATGGAGTCGATTCAAGGAAACGATGGAAACAAATGACTCAGTGACTGAGATTGAGAGGATAAAGGCTAAGTGAGTAATAGTCTTCAGTGTAAAATCATTGAGTGAGGCGGGGATAAAACACAGAAAGAAACTCGGAGCATCGCTGAGGATGAATTCGGAGTTAACATTTAGAGGAAATATGTTTTGTCTAAATGGCACGAACAAGGGTCGTTGCATAGCGAATCCACAGGTTTGAAATTTCGTTCTGAGTTGGACAGAAAAAGATATGAATAAAGAAAATAGGAATTACATACACAAGGAATGGAAAACAATACATCCAACTACTACAATTAGAATCTTTTCATCAAACTGCAGGACTTTTGCATTAAGCTTCAAACGAACTCAAATTACATTCAATAAATGTTTTCTATACTAAATTTTGCCAACCAACCTGGATTACATTGAAAAGATCAAATATATAGGTGAGGGAACTGCTTGGGATACCCTTCTCTTCTAACTGCTACCTCTAAAAACTAGGAAACTGATTGTTCTGCGTTAAAAGGCCCTTCGCATGACGTTTTTCCAAAAATAGACAACCAATACATATGGCTACATTTTGACTGTTTGTAATCCACCATGGGGATCAAGTTATCGGTCAAGCGTTGTCATGAGATATTGATGTGTCAATGCTTCCCTTCGATCAAATGTCTGAATGGACAAGTGTTTGTAAGAGCCCCGCTTTCTGCTGTAATGGCTTTGATTCCTGCTGTGCACTCATTTGTTGGAACAAATGTGCGCAGCAAGTGGCTGCTAATTGTCATGGTCGTTATCAGAAATAACAAAATTGTCTTAGGGCAATGTCTCCTTCAAAACTGTCAAGATTTGCTTTCTATCTGCGGGTAAAGGACGAACTTCAACTAATCTTGTTTTTTCTGCTCGCGGGCGAGAACTGCGCAGGCTATCACTTCGGTCGTTTCACATTCTCTTGAGTGTTTTTCATACCTTTCTTCCGACAGTCGATGTGCTTCACACAGTTGTACGATCGTATCTTGCGCCTCTTTGAGTTGTCTTTTGAGCCACGTCACATTCCCTTCGCGATCTTGTGTTGTTGATGCCTCCATGGTGTTTGTCGCTAGTTGTTGTCTCAGCTCCTTGTTTTCCTGGTACAGTTCGAAGATGGCTAGCTTCGCCTGCTTCAGCTGCTGAGATGTTTCCTGATCATTTGTACCTTTGGAATCTATCCTCCTCGTCCTGCTCCCACTTTCTCAGCTTGTACCTTCCAAAGGTTCTAGGCAGACAACGCGCGTAAGTAATTTTTCAACAAACGATCGTGTGCGCGGTTCATCTGGGATTTGGGTTTCCCTTGCTTCCTTATTCTTCCTTGGCCTGCCCCTTCTCCAAGGTATCCGTTTTTGGGGAGACGGGTATCCTAATGTTCCTTCCTACGCAATTCCTTCCATTCCATGTTCTGTGCGGTGTGATGTCGTCGTTCCCGCAGGTAAAGGAAAAATCCCCCTTTTATCCTTGGGGATGTCTGTTGTGAGTGAGAATGAATCCCAATCACTTTGGGGTTCGGGTCTGGAGATTCTACCACTTCGCACGCCCTTATTTATGCTTTGAGAGGTCTCCATGGCGTGACCAATATTTATCTTACACGCAGTGGATCCGACGAATTCCCAAGATGGATAATTCGATCGACCTGGGCCTACGAGAAAAATTACAGACTGAGCCTGAATCTGATTTCGTGAATAACATGGGTGTATAACTTATGGGATTTATAACAAATCAGGTAGAAGGAGGAATCGTGCCAAGGAACAGTGAATTCATGGTGACTGGATGTTTCAAATCGAATTGCATATTTTCCATGGCACATCCCCACATGTAAGGTATAGGCAATAAGGGTTGCAGGGCATACATGATACGAACGCCGCAATTTTTCATTCCCTCGGCCTTCATAATGAGTTGATAATAGTTTATGCACTTGCCGACGAGACTTCCATTAACTACTTGACTCGACCTGGGTCACATAGAAGCTACCTTTTAATATGACCCGACTCTTTGGAAACAACATACCCATACCATGTATGCATGTTTCGACGATGACATCCCTTCCCGCTTCCAAGGGCCAACCGACCAGTTGCTAACTTCGACCCCTTCACTGTTACATACTTGACTTCACATGTTTGGACAAATGGGCCATAACCCGACCGAAAACCGACTCTAATTGAAAGAAATATGGTGGCTCTAACAGGTTTTACCTTACCTTGTGGGAAGAAGGGGCTAAAGGCCCAGAAGGTAAAAGTAGTTGGAAAAAGATAAAATCCTAAAAATAAAACCTTGAGATGCTTCGCCCAGGGATCCTCGAGAAAGAAGTAAAAGGATTCTCAAAAAGAAACAGAGGGACCCATAAAAATAATAAAACATGACCTAGTCAGAGTGTAGGGGGTCTCATCACGAGCCAACCTATTAGTTCCATGGGCATCTAGCGATATGACACTACTAGCAGTTGGTTACCACGTCAGGGTAGTGGCTCTTGGTGGCATAGCCAAGAGAAAGGGGGTCTCATCACGAGCCAACCTTCTAATTTCCGTGAAAGTGCTTATGGGTAACATTGCCACCACTGGTCACCACGCCAAGGCAGTGTCCCCTGATTAGCTTCTTGAAAGAAAAAAGAAATAAAAAATAAAGATAAAAGGCATGAATGGGCTTGGAAACATTTGCATCCAGGATAGGTGCAACTCCCCTTCTACAAAGGCACCCACAGGTAAGCCATGCATTTCCTTGCTATCACTGCACCCCTTGTCCAGACATCCCTTACCACCTCATCCACTCACATGGCTTGGATTTGATTTCTCCTGAAAACACCCCACATCCAGTGAGAATTAGCCCAATAGGACGCCTTGTCACTTCCTCCAAACTTGGCCTGCAGATTAGTATAATGTCTTTGAGCACTTGACTGAGTAAAAGGGGTTTTATGCACATGTTTAATAAAATTGATGATTATATGTGATTGGCATTGCTATGATCCCTGTGACTTATGATCCCATGGAGGGCGTATATGTTGATGTGCAGGATCATACCCAACGGATAGGTACCATATTGGACATGTACACATGGGGAGATGATTAGTTCATACCTCCATGGGGCTGAGAGCCCACCAGATGGATGTTGAGACCTCAACAGGGGGCAGAGACAGGTCATAGGGTTTGTACCGAGGAAGGGGAGGACGTTCCACTAGAGGCAGCTGAGCAGACCCATACCCAGGGGGGTTGTGCCTTTTTCACCAGGACATTGGCCTTGGAAGGCTTCACTCACCCAGGACGTTCATGACGTCATACAACATTTGTGGAGGTTTTGGGAGGCAGTTGTGGCAGGTGTGGCTTGTCCCGGAGGCCCAAGGAGGCCTAACGTTTTTCTCCAGGAGGCCAACGTTTCCCTAGAAAGGACTAACGTCATCCTAAATGGGCACGACGTCCTCATTATTTTATTGATTAGGGTTTGATCGTGACATTTAATGTAAAAACAATATTATTATGTATTTTGGCCATGTCGGTCTTTTGGTGACCTAAAATTAAATTAAGGTCATTTTTATTGTATAAATAGAGAGCTAAAACTCTCTTATTATCATGATCTTTCAGTCACACTTGTGTGAGGTCTGAAATTTGCGCCCTCTTTAGGGTTTTGGGCTGAAATTATTGATGCGCACTTGTTGAAGGAGGATTTTCTTAGCTATTTTTGGCATTTTCTTGGTGGAAGGTTTACAACTAGGGTTTTCATTAATGAATTCTTGGTGAATGTAAGTGAATTTATGCAATCCTTCCTTTTGTTGAATGGTTATGGTATTTTACTTGCATTTTGTTAATGAAATTTGTTGGATTAAACCCTAGGGAATAAGCACATGTTGGTGTCCTTATTTCAAGTCCCTACTAGGTTATGCTAAAAATCCATTTTATTTGTTGAAGATAAATGTTAGGGCCTTGCCATTGCAACACCCTACCATTCACTCTTAAAGCTAGTCGTTTTTACTTTTCCTTTTGAGCTAAAGAAGGAGGAAGACACACTAAGGCCTAGGTTTACTACACTTTAGTGAGTCGTCTTCCCCTAGGGTTGATAGGTTGAAGCCTTGTCTTAACAACACTTCAACCATCACATCCCTCTTGTCTTTGGCCCTATCATTATCATTTCGTCCCTTCAACTTTTGTAGCTAGTTTGACTCCATTTACCCTAATAACGCACTGATCTAAGACCTTCTATGCTTGAGTACCTTGATCACAACTATCCAATACTTTGAGAAATTATTAACTCCTTCTAACCCTAGCTTAGACTAACACTTTATAACTCTATTGTTTTTGTCATTCACTTGTGTTATAATCATATTCATGCAGCATTTATTACATCTTATAAGCAATTGAAATATTGGATAAATGCTTTGTTTCTAATGAATATTGTAACATTGATGATAAATTATCCTTGCTCATTGTGAAGCTTCTTCTTAAGCATTTATTGTGAAGTGATATATTGTGATTATTTTTATTGTACGTCATTGATTTGCTTCAATCAATTTCTTTATATTAGAAAGTCCTTGATTATATGAAGTACTAACCAGCAAGTGATATTGCACATATATAGTTTTCTTGTTGCTTTGTCTCAAGTAGGTACACTTCTGGTTATCATTATCTTTATTGGTTGTTTAGCCAGACTTTCTAATCGGTGGTGACTTGTGAGGGGGGGGACTTTCAAGAATGCCAAGGACTAAGGATTTATAAAAGGAGATAGTAGACTCAAAAAAAAAATCAATATTGAAAACAATGGAAGAGTCTGTAGAAATGGACTCAACAATGTCAAAGTTTGAGGATCTACAACCAAAGAAGTCAGATTCTGAAGGGAAAATGACAAGCAACTCAATGACATAAAGACTCAAAAATGTCAAATCTCGAGGATCTATATCCAAAGAGATCAAACTCAGAGGAAAAATGACTTGCATCTCAATCATGGATCCTAGAGCCTCAAAAACGTCAAAGTTTTAGGATCTACAACTAGATAGATCAAATTCGTAATGAATTGGGGCTAGATTCGATTAAAAAAAAGTCCAATCCAAGGATAATCTCTTTGAAAAGGACAGAATAAATTTCATCCTAAGGAACATCAAAATTAATCATGGTCGAGATTGGATCATTATATTATTTTTCATCTATCATGATGCTTTCAGAGTGGAAAAATTAGAGGAATCAGCTTGTAGGGTCATTTTAATGGCAGGTCCCAGTTTAGAAAACTTGGGTTTGAAACCTTCTAGAGATATTTGAGGCAAAAAATGAAATTTTTTGGCGTCAAAACTTTCTTAGATTTAGCTTAGACCCCTTGACGCTATTCTACACATCAATACCTTTCCAATAATGCAAAAATCACGTCAATTGGAGCTTGTAGGCAAAAGTTATGCCTCCCACAAGTTGACCTACTGTGTTGACCACCATGGTACGAGTGGATACCACGTCAGCTTCCATTAATCATGCATATGGGACAAACCATGTATGGAATTTCAAGAAGATTCTAGAAGGTCCAAAACTTGATCACAATTGAGGGTTGAGAAATTCAAAACCATACCCCTATATGGTTATCGAGTGATTTTAAATACCAGGCCACTAGGAGGATAAGGGGTTCCATTCTTTAGCATTATATTTGTTACATAGTTGAGTAGAGAACCTAGGAGTGGTATTTTGAGAGCATAAAAGAGGAGGAGAGATTATATAGCAACCATACAAGCCACAATGTCAAAGGTGACTCTACGGAGAGTGTCTCTTTCTCTGTACTTGCATTTGAAGAAAAGAGAGCAGAGCGACCTCACCTTCTAGTTGTATTTTCTCTCGTATTGGGTTTGTTGGTAGGTTCATGGATACTGAGGGGAGGGGTGAAACATTATCTTCAAACTTATTTTCTTAAGATGTTATTGCATTCAATATATCATATACCAAAACAAGAAACCACGGATACACTGTACACACAGATTTTACGTGGAAACCCAAATGGGAGAAAATCATGGAACATTGTTTTAATGTATTAGAAGATTACATCCACCAAAAGCACCAACTGGAAGGAGGCACCAACCCCCTAAGTTCTCTAGCACCAACTAGAAGGAGGCACCAACCCCCTTGTGAGCAGAAACTCACACGACACAGGCACCAACCTGCAAATTGAATACACCAATCTTCTTGTGCACCACCCAACCACCCTTGTTTCACAAACTCACAAGAATAAATGTTTTACAATATTTTCAAAATTCACCATAATACTCCAAGACACACTATGCAAGGTGACTTCCTTGCCTTGACACCTGCAAAATATGGGTATTGTTACCCTTGATATGTGTTCTTCATACACTGTGTTCTCATGTCATAATAGGTCCTTGACTTTCCCAAAATACCCTCTTTAATTTCTCTGAAAGAAACTCTTCAATATGCTTGTCAAACAGTCTTGAAGACTCGCTAGAACAAGCCTGATATATGCATTGAATATTGTTGTGAGAACTCGACCCTTTTTCTCCTAGGACTAATCTAAAGATTCACTTCCGAAATCTCCCCAATCAGGGTCTCCAAACACTCCTTTCAATAGGCCTTGAATTGTTGCCTCAGACTTCCCAAAACTCATCCCTGACCAAAATCGACCTTAGATCAGGCCCTAATTACCTCTGATCTACCTCAGAATTTTTCCTTTCCTACCTCAGAACTTGTACCTTAAGCTTGCCTCAAGCTCGCCCTTAAAGCAACTTCATAACTAGGGCTACAACCCTTAGAAACTCTCCTAACATATCTTCCTCGAACTTTCCATGGTTTCACCTTAGATCAGCCCTTCATTCTCCTCAGATTTGGCCTCAGAATAGGCCCTAACTCGTCCTGTAATACTCCAATACATACCTCAAATTCATGCCAAAACAGAATTGAGAGTTGCTCCTTATTCCTCCTTTTTGCTCCTGAAACTCGCCTTCAAAATACCCTCCTTAATTTCTCTAAAAGAAACTCTTCAATATGCTTGTCAAACAATCTTGAAGACTCGCTAGAACCAGCCTGATATATGCATTGAAGACTGTTGTGAGAACTCGGCCCTTTTTCTCCTAGGACTAATCTAAAGATTCACTTCGGAAATCTCCCCAATCAAGGTCCGAAAACACTCCTTCAATAGGCCTTGAATTGTTGCCTCGGACTTCCCAAAACTCATCCCTAACCAAAATCGACCTCAGATCAGGCCCTAATTACCTTCAATCTTCCTCAAAAGTTCTCATTTCCTACCTCATAAATTGTACCTTAAGCTTGCCTCAAGCTCACCCTTAAAGCAACTTCAGAACAAGGCCTAAAACCCTTAGAAGCTCACCTAACAGATCTTCCTCGAAATTTCCATGGTTGCACCTTAGATAATCTCTTCATTATCCTCATATTTGGACTCAGAACAGGCCCTAACTCGTCTTGTAAGACTCCAGTACATACCTCAGATTCATGCCAAAATAGAATTGAGAATTGCTCCTTATTCCTCATTTTTGGTCTTGAAACTCTCCTTCAATTAGACCTGTTATAGCGCAAGTTGTAGGTTGGGGAAAGCCCGACCCAACCGCGGAACAAGTGCTACAACTTGGGAAACCTACACCAAATGTCACCTCCATGTAGTTCTCGCACTTCAAGGGTGACTAGGTCACTCTAGGGAGGCGATCTCGGTGACCCTAGGGGGATTGAGATGGAGATGGAAGAAAATGGAAGTGAAACCCTTAGAGGTCAATTCTAAGTGGAGTGAAAGGCTGAAAGAGGTGCATTTTAAGTCAAGTGATTGTTTCTCCACCGGTATAATACTTCTCTGGATGATTGTACCTTCTCAAGACACACGAAGAGACACTTTGCAACAATAAATGTTAGTTGAATTAGCAAGTTAAGCTTATTGTCCCTAATTTTCACCAATAGATAACAATATATATCAGCAATAAAATTATACTAAAATTTGTTCAATAAATGTTGAAGATCAATTAGAAAATGCAAGAGAAAAACTAGTGAATGATTAGCTAAACTCAAAATGAAAAAGCAATACTCCTAACATAAAAGATAAGGTTGGTGTAAACACTTGTCTGCAACAAATTGTATCAGCCTTATGGCTGTAACATTCAATGTATTACAACAAGAAAATCATCCACTTAAATCCCCTCAAACTTTGCCAAAAAGTGTGTTGGACCAAAGAGAACAAGTGTGCAAACTTTGAGAAAAATCCAATGGTTGATAAGAGAATTATTCAAGCAAGTTAAGGTTTTTGTAGCCCTAATGGTTGAAGATGCAATTTTGTAACAACAGAAATAAGTAGCCCCTATATGGGTATGCCCTAATGGTTGTGAGGTTCCCAAGGCACAAGGAATACAATCCACTTTGCAAGAAGTAAAAATGACTGAAAATCACGTTTCCCAGTGCAATATTTTATTTCTCCAATACAACAAATCAATGACTAATGCCTTTACTATTGGGTCAATATAGTATCAAGTCATGTCATAATCATGATAAGTTAAGACAAATGAACATTCCCTCCAAGAATCTCCAGTCATAACATCATGATAAGTTAATACAATCAATAAATAAGTCATCCGAGCATGTGCATCAAAGATTACCATATCAAACAATTAACATCTCAAAGACACTATGTGACTTGTCAAGCTTAAATATGGGAGGGTTGACGAGGTGTCCTATTGGGTAGATCTTGCCCTAGGTCAAGGAGATCTTCCAATAGGTCCCTCTCTAATCCATGTAAAGTGTATGAGGTGGATGGGGCCAAGACTCAATGGGAATAGGGCTCATGACATGCAAGGGGTCGTAGTGTCTCATTCATGGGTGTCTTTGTAGAGGGTGTGTGGTACCTTCATCCGCAATGGACTTTTTCCAAGCCCATCAATTGCCTTTTATATTTATTTCTTTATATTTTCTTTCATAATAGCATAAGGAGAGATTGAAGGTCACTGCCTTGGTGTGGTGACCAAGTGATGGCAATGTCACCCACAAACACCTAATGGAAATGAGAAGGTTGGCTCGTGATGAGACCCCCTTTCTCTCAGCCATGCAACTGGGATCCATTGCCCTAGTTTGGTGACTAGATGATGACAATGTCATACCACTAGATATTGATGGACGTGATAGGTCGGCTCGTGATAAGACCTCATATCCTTCAACTAACCTTTTAAGCATTTCTTCATTATATTGTGGGTCCCCTTTATTCAAACATAAGTGTTTCATTTCTTTCTTGGGTGATCCATGTTGACCACCTATTTCGACTAGGTGTCAACGTCATGTACCATGAAGCTATGTATCTTGTGGTACAACATATTTTGAAGACTTATGGCTCAGCAGGGAAAATTCCCCCCCAGCATGTCTTTTTATGTACTTAGAATGTTTGCTCCTCTACATGGGATAATAATGTAATAGGCCAGCATGATTCCATTTTTAGTTAGTTTCCTGGGAATTTATTATTAAGGAAGTCCTTTCATCGAGTGTTTTTTTTTCCTCGGGTAATTAATCTTGTCTACCATGCATTTTTAATTATCCTCGAGTTTTTCACTCACAAAATCCTCCAAATTGGTGAAAGGTGTTATAATGATAAATCCCAAGGGATGACTAAGGTTTAGGAATGGTTTAAATGACCATTCTAGACATCTCCTAGAGTCTTGCGGAATTTCGTTAAATTTTGATAGGTTTTTTTAATTATTAAAATTTTCCATTAATTGGAAATTTTAATTATTTTTTATGTAAAATGTGAACATTTAGTCCTTGGGGATTTTGTATAGGGGTTTGGGTACTCAAATAAAATGGAAGATGACCCCCTACACCATTGGACCAAGTTTTATCTCAATTGGACAAATTTTGTTAAGTCATTGTTCATGAGGAGTCTGAGTGAGTCAAAAGTCGACATTTAATTGGCTAAGGTAAAAAAACCAAAAATTATAAAAATGACTAAAGTCATGAGAGAAAGTGGGGAAATTATTCCTAATGTATTTACAAAGTTGGAAAAATGGTTTTCCACTTAGAATACCCCACCCCCCCATGCTAAGCCAACAACCAAAAGTCATAACTCCCTAGTGAAAAGTGCACCCCCCTTCCTCATGAACTTAGTGAAAGTAAAAATTTAAATTGAAAAAAGTGTCAAAACCCTAAGTGTGTTTTTCCTATAGCCTAACCTCATGTTTGAAAAGTCAAAAAGGGTTTTCTCCCTGTTATCCCCGATATCTAGGGATAACTAGGAGATCATGTCTCGAGGCCCACATGGTCCTAGACATGGAGTACCGAGAGCATGGAGCAACTTGAGCATGGTCCTGGAGGACCCATCTTCTTCTTCTCAGCCAGATTTGTCCTGCCAGCAGTACCAGCCTCCATCACTACCGGTTTGGCCTTGCATCAGAAAAGGCTCTTGCTCCATGAGGTAATTGGTCCAAGGTATCATG
>ML778429.1:187186-212994 GCA_009831015.1 Picea engelmannii
GACGTCTCCCTTGGATTTGCCCTCCTAAATAGAAAGAGCCCCCCATCGAGGTGACAGTGGGTGGGGAAGCTCCTGTTACGCCGGTTTCAAGCCCTGACTCAAGCCCTTGGAACTATCCTACAAACCGTGCGATAACACTCCCTTCACGTCTCACCCCTCAAACCCTAACTCACTATTAAAACCCTAAAAGTGTCACTTCCTTGATTTTTTCTCTCTTTCTTGGATGGGTGACACTTGTAATTCATCCAAGAGGGGTTTCTCCTCTCTCCCTCATATAAAATAAAGCCTTCCACTCCTCATTTGAACATATATTCTCATGGAAACTCTATTATGCCAAAATCTTTCCCATCTCTCTCCATCCCTTTCTCATTATCTCTCATCTTCTCTCATGATTATTGGTGTCATTGGGCAAATCTTCTCTTATTTAATAAAATAAAATCTTTGAAGGATTTCTTGTGTCTCTTGGAGTATTCTTGGAGCCATTGTGTTGTGGGTTTATGATGTAATATTGCTGCAATTTATTTCTTTTGCATTTTCTTGCTTGCATTTTCTTGCTTGCATTTTTACTTGGAAAACCAAGCAAAGTATTTATTTTGGGATAGATTAGTAGTAGTCTTACTATTAATCTTTGTGAGTTGTTTATAGTATATTTGGAAAGTATTTTGCAAGTTATTAGAACACACTCACCTTCTTTGTATTTTGTATAAAGGGTTTACAAAAATCTGCAGGTTACCAAAGGATTTGAGGGGTGGATTTCAGATCTGGAAATCCATTTTTTCAGCCATCTAAAGCTTCTACATTTTCCGTTTCATTTCGAGCCATATATCTATCCTTTTCTAGCATTATTTTCATCTAAATATGCAATCTAATTTCTCTTTTTATGTTCATATTCTTTTTACTAAATAATGTATGTATATTGTGTTATTATAAACCAATTTATTCAAGTCACTTTTAACAATTTCCAGCAAGAAAAGCTTGTTGTGTTTTGCAGGTTTTTGCAAGTTTTAAGAGGATTTCTGCATATTTTTTGCCCCTAAAGACTCAAGGAAGCATCCTAGAGTCTTGGTGCCAAACCATCTTCTCTATATTCACATTTTAAGCATTCTAAGAAACCCAAGAGAGTCTTTTGGGCTTGCATTCTCTCTACTTTAAATTTTTCTTTAAAGTGTAAATAAGTTCTTGTATTTTTCCCACACTTTGCATAGTGATCGGTTTTACCATCCATGCAATATCGTGGAGGCTAGGTGTAAATTTAATTTAATTTTTTACTTTTATTTACCCACCTTGGCCAAAACCAGTAGGGTTGTCCTCCATCTTGTGCCATAGTTGTGAGATTGGTCTTTATTTTTCAAGTCATTTAATTTATTTAATTTTGCCCACACCTTGCATAGTGATTGGTTTTGTCATCCATGCAATATCGTGAAGGCTATTTTAAGTTTTAACTTGTTACAAAGTAATCAAACATGTGCCCCGCCTTTGTCCTCTATTCCCTCCCCTTGCCACTTTGCGGATCTTGGGTAACTAAGAAAGGGAAAATGATTGAGAGGCTAGATTAATTAGGCACCCAATTATTATTGCTTCTACCACCAAAAAGGGTGACTTGAGAGGCTAGAAGGGGTTGAATTCGGGGACCGTTTCATGGCACTATGTGTCCTCCTTGTTGAGCGCTCAAGCATTCCGGATTTGACCTGTGGAGCTAGGGAAGAACCTTGTTTTTTCTTCTTCTTGAGCACCCAACACTTCCTTTTGATTGAAGGGATAAGAGTTAGGGGTAGTCACATAGTCTAGTCTTGCATATTTCACACTAAATTTCTCCTTAATTCAAGAGGCTTAAAACTTGCTAAAATCAACCTACATACTCTCTCACAACATTTATTTTTCAAGCAAGTTACTTTTTCAAGAATTTATTTTTCAAGTGAATACTTGTTTCAAATCTTTCTTGTTTCTAGCATTCTTTATTTATTTGAATATAATTTGTCTAAGTGTAAAGTTACTTCTCATATTTATTGTGGATATCTCATAAAATTGTTCATTCTTGTATAATTATACTATTGTTGTATATCTCATTTAATCATTTTGGGTAATCTTTAGGCACTGGTCTATTTGTTATATAAATAAAGGGTTTGTTTTCCATTAAAGGAACTTCACTTTTTCATTTGTTGCATGTCATTGGGTTGGGTTGTCTTAACAATTAACTCAATTAACTCCTAGATCATTGATCAAACTTCACATAGTTTGATAGGATCTACCCCCCTTGGCTTCCCTAGGAGTGAGCCTAGACGGAAGAGGTCTAGATTGAGGTGACAGTGGCTTGAGACTTAGGTTTCTGCCTCCAAAGACACACCAAGTGGGTTGGAGACTTCCCCATGTTAGTAGGTGTGTATAAAGACGGAAACATATTTGGCACCATTGTCGGGGATAAGTCTTTCTATTCCCGGAGTACGATTTATTTTGGTTTTCCTCTTTGTTTTTTCTTTGTTTGATGCTTATTGTTTGTTTAGAATAAACTTGATCATATGACAACTCCACTTCAAAATAATTTGACAAAGTATTCTTCAAGAAGGAACTCACGGTTTCCTTAGCTTCATCTTTGAACTTGAAAGGGTTTTCGAAGGAAGTTAGCCAAGCTTTCTTCTCGTAGGATCCTTAGTAATTTTTGGGTCCTAGTCCATTTTTGTAGACCTTTTTATTTTTTTCATGAATCTATCTTAATGGATGATTTTTATAATCCTATTGATTTTTAAAAAATAATTGGTTATCCTCATGAACTTCTTGAAGCATCTATTGAAAACTTGCCTGATTTTTGTAATAATGGTGATGTTAACTCTCATATCAAAGCCTTTTGGCAGTGTATTGGTAAGTGGTGTGGTCCACATATTCATGAGGATGTTCTAATGAAATTGTTTGTCTTGACTCGTGTTGAGGAAGGTTCTTATGATTGGTTTCATGATTTGGATGATTATGAGTTTAAGACCATACAGGGTTTGATACATGCCTTTTTAGAAAGATGGGGGGATGAACAGGAAAATTTTCTTTGGCTAGATGCTTCAGCAGTTCCCGTCAAAAAATTGATGGAGGATATTAAAACAACAGAATTCATTGGTTTAAATCAATTAAGAATATCGAAAGCTCACCTTGCTAGTACAAGTAATTACATTGGATATTCAAATCTTATAGAACTATAGCTCCATAGTGAACAAGAAAGGGAATTTCACCTGGAAATTTCGGATGAGTCCATAAATGAGTCATTGATTGATCAAGGGGAAATTGAGTTTGAAATTGTTTAATATCCAAATAATTCACATCCCCACCCACCTGCCGAAGAACCCATCTCTTCAAAAAAGATCATCGACAACCTTTATGGAAACAATGAAGCAATGTCCTTAAAATTTCCACTTCCAACCTCTCACCCATCAAATAATTCAATACAAGATAATGGGAACATGGAAGGATATTGCAATTTACAAATTCCAAATCATTACGAACAGTGGTCGGCCTTCCACCATGACAATCATATGCGGAAATTCACAAAACATTTACAAAGTCGACCATACTTTAGAGTTCAGTTGAAACAAGGAAAAAACATGTTGTTGGGATGGTCTATTCTCAAGAAAAACTCCAAGTTGATAAAACTTGGAAAAGGATCCTCAACGACTCACCCTGGACAGGGACTTTTTAGACACCTGGGGTCTTACCGCATCCATAATGTGGTCGGTCATAATTATTTCCACCTTAGCCACTTGGATGGTGAGCCCATTTATATTCCAAGGAATGGTCAACAACTCAAGCTATTTTTTAGATGGCGAGAAACCTGGTGTCCAAAGGGGCACCCTTTGTAACGTATCTCTAACCTTTTTTCCTTTGATTCTTTGAATTTTGTTATTTATTTTAGTAATGTGTATAATTCATTGTATAGTCATTTCATTTATGTGATTATTGTCGATATAATTTCATTTATGGGTTATTCTTTTACACATGTATTTATGTTGGATATTGGTGAGCACTTTGTTTTGTAGATTCTAAAGTTCTCGCATGCTCTCCTTCCAGAATATCAAGCACGCGTACCCATGTGGAGCCAAATGTTGGCCACCTATTTAGACTAGGTGTCAGCGTCATGTACCATGAAGCTATATACCTTGTGGTACAACATATTTTGAAGACTTATGGCTTAGCAGGGCAAATTTTGACCCCAACACGTCTTTCTATGTACTCGGAATGTCTGCTCCCCTACGTGGGATAATAATGTAATAGGTCATCATGAGTAATTTTTTAGTTAGTTGCCTAGGAATTTATCATTAGGGAAGTCCTTTCATTGAGTCTTTTTTTCCTCGTGTAATTAATCTTGCCTACTAGGCAATTTTAATTATCCTTGAGTTTTTCACTCACAAAATCCTCCAAAGTGGTGAAAGGTTTTCTAATGATCGAGCTCAATGGGTGACTAAGGTTTAAGAATTTTTTAAATGACCATGCTATATATCTCCTAGAGTCTTGTGAAATTCCATTAAGTTTTGATAGTTTTTTTTAATTATTAAAATTTTTCATTAATTGGATATTTTAATTATTTTTTATGTAAAATGTAAATATTTAGTCCTTGGGGATTTTGTATAAGGGTGTGGGTACTCAAATCAAATGGAATATGACCCCCTAGACCCTTGGACCAAGTTTCAACTCGATTGGACAAATTTTGCTAGATCATTGTCCATGAGGAGTCTGAGTCAGTCAAAAGTCAGCATTTAATTGACTCGGGTAAAAAAGCCAAAAATTGTAAAAATCACTAAAGTCATGAGAGAAAGTGGGGAAATGATTCATAATGTATTTCCTGAGTTGGAAAAGTGATTTTCCACTTAGAAGACGCCCCCATGCTAAGCCAACAACCAAAAGTCATGACTCCCTAGTGAAAAGTGCACCCCCCTTCCTCATGAACTTAGGGAAAGTAAAAAATTAAAGTGAAAAAAGTGTCAAAACCCTAAGTGCGCCATTCCTATAGCCTAACCATGTGTTTGACAAGTCAAAAAGGGTTTTCCCCCCTTCACATCTCACCCCTCAAACCCTAACTCACTACCAAAACCCTAAAAGTGTCTCTTCCTTGATTGTTTCTCTCTCTCTCTCTCTTGGATGGGTGACACTTGTAATTCATCCAAGAGGGGTTTCTCCTCTCTCTCTCATATAAAAAAAAGCATCCCCCTCCTCATTTGAACATATATTCTCATAGCAACTCTACTATGCCAAAATCTCTCCCATCCCTTTCTCATTCTCTCCCATTTTCTCTCATGATTTTTGGTGCCATTGGGAAAATCTTCTCTTATTTAATAAAATAGAAGCTTTGGAGGATTTTGTGTGTCTCTTGGAGTATTCTTGGAGCCATTGTGTTGTGGGTTTATGAGGTAATATTCCTGCAATTTATTTCTTTTTCATTTTCTTGCTTGCATTGTTACTTGGAGACTCAAGCAAAGTATTTTGTTTGAGATTGATTAGTAGTAGTGTTACTATTAGTCTTTGTGAATTGTTTCTAATATATTTGGAAAGTATTTTGCAAGTTATTAGAATACACTCACATTTTTTTTATTTTGTAGCAGGGGTTTACAAAAATATGCAGGTTACCAAAGGCTTGGAGGATTGGATTTCATATCTGGAAATCCATTTTTCCAGCCATCTAAAACTTCTACATTTTCTGTTTCATTTTCAGCCATATATCTATCATTTTCTAGCATTATTTTCATCTAAATCTGCAATCTAATCTCTCTTTTTATGTTCATATTTTTTTTACTAAATAATTTATATATATTGTGTTATTATAAAACAATTTATTCAAGTCACTTTTAGCAATTTCCAGCAAGAAAAGCTTGTTATTTTTTGCAGGTTTTTGCAGGTTTTAAGAGGATTTTTGCATATGTTTTGCCCCTAAAGACTCAAGGAATCATCCTAGAGTCTTGGTGCCAAACCCTCTTCTCTATATTCACTTTCTAAGCATTGTAAGTAGCCTAGGAGCGTCTCTTGGGCTTGCATTCTCTCTACTTTAAATTTTTCTTTAAAGTGTAAATAAGTTCTTGTATTTTTCCCACACCTTGCATAGTGATTGTTTTGTCATCCATGCAATTTCGTGAAGGGTGGGTGTAAATTTAATTTTCTATTTTACTTTTATTTACCCACCTTGGCCAAAACCAGTAGGTTTGTCCTCCATCTTGTGCCATAGTTGTGAGATTGTTCTTTATTTTTCAAGTCAATTAATTTATTTAATTTTGCCCACACCTTGCATAGTGATTGGTTTTGTCATCCATGCAATATCATGAAGGCTATTTTAAGTTTTAACTTGTTACAAAGTAATCAAAAGTGTGCCCCGCCTTTGTCCCATATTCCCTCCCCTTGTCACTTTGTGGATCTTGGGTAACTAAGAAAGGGCAAGGGATTGAGAGGCTAGATTAATTAGGCACCCAAATATTATTGCTTCTACCACCAAAAAGGGTGATTTGGGAGGCTAGAAGGGGTTGAAGTTGGGGACGATTTCACGGCACTATGTGTCCTCCTTGTTTAGCGCCCAAGCATTCTGGATTTGACCTGTGGATCTAGAGAAGAACCTTGTTTGTTCTTCTTCTTGAGCACCCATCACTTCCTTTTGGTTGAATGGATAAGAGTTATGGGTAGTCACATAGTCTAGTCTTGCATATTTCACACTAAATTTTCCCTTAATTCAAGAGAGACTTAAAACTTGCTAAAATAAACCTACACACTCTCACACAACATTACTTTTCATGCAAGTTACTTTTTCAAGCAATTTACTTTCAAGCATTTATTTTTCATGTGAATACGTGTTTCAAAGCTTTCTTGTTTCTAACATTCTTTATTTATTTGAATATAATCTATCTAAGTGTAAAGTTACTTCTCATATTTATTGTGGATATCTCATAACATTTTTCAATAAAGGGTTTGTGTGTCATTAAAGGAACTGCACTTTTGCATTTGTTGTATGTCATTGGGTTGGGTTGTCTTAATAATTAACTCCTAGATCATTAATCAAAATTCACATAGTTTAATAGGGTCTACCCCCCTTGGCTTCCCTAGGAGTGAGCCTAGATGGAAGAGGTCTAGATTGAGGTAACAATGGGTTTAGACTTAATTGTGTGCCTTCAAGGACACACCAAGTGGGTTGGAGACTTCTCCATGTTAGTAGGTGTGTATAAGGACGGAAACAATCCATGGGCGGAGCATCTGGAAGGTTTATATGAGGCTTTTATATTTTACCCAACACCAACCCCTCTGGGTCTTTAGCCCCTTCTTCCCATAGAATGAGGGACAACCCCTTCTTAGGTCAATATACCCTAAAATCCCAAGAGAAAAACAAATGGAGGGGAATAATGATGGAAAGTGGTAAGTATGGTCGGGAACGGTACGATGGCTCATTAAGGGAGTTCCCAGTAGCAAACTCATCCCCAAGGAAAACCACTTACTAATGTCAACCACCAAGGTGAAGCAGGGAAAAAGGAATAATGTCCAAGCACATATAATCTAGAGAAATCTAAGATACAACATAATAAAATGGCTTGAATATTGAAATGGTCCTCACCATAATACTGACTTGTACCTCAAGGAGCAAGGCCCACTACCTTCCAGAAGCCAACTGGTGTGGTGGATGTCATACATAAACTTGTGACCATATGTGGTGGTGAGTGGGTTTTACATCTTTGCAAAAGGGTACTATTGGTCATGTAGTCTCTCGACACTCCATATCTGCAACCTGAGGGCCTCAAGACATAATCTCCTTAGTTATCCACAAAATGGGGATAACATATGGCTCATACTTGGGGACATGTGCTCGTTGTAGAGTGCATGAGAAACGCAACATCTCCTAGTAGACATGTGCCTGCAAGGAAACATCAAACTATCAAGTACAAGATGGCCTACTCATCCTTTTTCTCATATGATCATAAGCCAAACCAACTAAGCTAGAAAAAGAAAATTTTGACATTTTTTCAAAAAAAATTAAACTAAGCATGAAATCAATATGCAAGTAGAGTAAAATAAAAATGAAATGCATCTAAACTAGTATGAGCAATCAAGATGCAAATGCAGGGAATCAACATGACTTACCTACTTACCTAGGGCATGGGCCCTGAAGAATTCATGTGACTTGGATGTGAGGTCAGAGAAGAAACCCATCTACTAGTAGTGGCATATTTCTCCCATCTAATGTTGTCAGATAGTACCTTTATTTGTCAGACTTCTTCCTGATGATGTAAGGGCCAAGCCAAGAATTGTTGTCTTTTTGTTCATATCTAGGCTTTCCCTTTCTTTTGTCCCACATGAGAACAAGACTTTCTTCATTGAAATTGGTGCAAGGTGTATTTTCGTCGTATGGAGGCTTTGTGTGCACTGTATCTTCGATGAATTATTCAGTTTTCTCATCTTCCTTCTGTATAATATGAATAGATTCCAACTCCCTCTTATGGTATTGTGGAGTATTATTTTTATCTGTCCATAGGAGAAACATCTCTACTGCATCTTCCTACATGAAGGGTAAATCAGATGGATCATACTCAAAAATATGTGGAGGTATATCATGGTAGTGTTCACTAACATAGTTGGGCCCCCTCATATTAATCACATGTGTGTCTTTCTTTTCCCTGTTATACAAGATCTCATGCGTGCCATCGCCCATCAGAATATATGCATGTGTGAGGTTCATACTAAGGAAACCTCCAAGGGCTGAGGACCAAGTCCTCGACAAGAGCATACCCCAGGCATCAGGGACATCGATCACCAATATATCCATGAGGACGTCGATATGTGGGAAATCTATCAAAAATACCTCAACGTCTTCACATACTCCCAAGACCTTAACTCTTCTTGAATCAATACTGCATACATTGCCATAAGGTCGGGTTGTCTTCAAGCCAAGTTGTTTCATTACCATCAAATATATGAAATTTGTTGAGGCCCCTAAATCAAGCATGCAGTTGTTCAAGCAGAGGCCATTCATGCCTAATGAAAGATAGAATGGAGGGTTATTTTCCTTTGGTTGATCAAGATACATAGTGTTTAACATGATGGGATGATCCTCCTTCTCAAATAGCACCTGTAATATC
The DNA here is from genome assembly GCA_009831015.1 of Picea engelmannii. NCBI lineage: Eukaryota > Viridiplantae > Streptophyta > Pinopsida > Pinales > Pinaceae > Picea > Picea engelmannii. Next base: position 196,267 of record ML778429.1, read on the forward strand.
CTCAAAATTTCCCCTTTTACAAAAGGGATCTTACACATCTCTGTCACTGGGACCGTCATATTCAGTTTTCCAAACATGTTTACAACATCTGTATTCAGTTGAATGTCATCTATAGGAGTTGGCTTAGGAATAACCTCACATATCGATGGTGGAGGTGGTGGATCCACCTTTCCTGTTGTTGGAAGAGGAGTATCAGGATGTAATGGAGGGGCAAAAGCATTCTTTATTCTGTAGGTTAAAATTTCCCTCCTCCTTAATTCCTTCTTCTGATCATCTATCAGTTTATTTAAGGCTCGGATTCTCCCCTCTTTCTCCTATTCTTCTGGCTTCAATGATATGTTCTTGAGTAACTTGTTCATCGTTGAGATTGAAAATCATGAAGTTTATATCATCAGGATAATCTTCATCTTGTCGGGGGCATTCATATTCCCTGTGGGGTTCTTGGCATGGGAGACACCATGCTTCTATATCAATTACTCCAATAGGTTTCAAAGTATCCGGGGCTTTCCCCTCTTGTTGAAGTCTTGGCTTCCAACCGGTGGCATCTCTCTGTTGTCTGGCAAACTGAGGTTTGGGAGTAGATTATTTTCTTTCCACTATAGTCATACGGTTCAGAAGTTGATCCTTCACCTGGAAAAAATGAGTATTCATTCGATCTATCTTATGAATCATGAGAGAAATTGGATCAAGAGCACTATTGTTTGAAACATTCGTCCTTGATTTTGTCTTGTTGTGGGGATATTGAAAAGGTTCTATTTTTGAATCAAAGAGATTCTCTTCAATGTCGATATTGAACTCTTTAGCCTCTGCCAATGATGTAGGCTTTTCATCTTTAAGAAGGTATCAGAACTGTCCTTCAAAGGCATCCATCTAAAGGATACAAATTGATGATGCTATAGGATGGTATTCTGTTGGAATTTGATTGTACAACCTATCAAATCTTGAAATGAATTCCTTTACCATTTCATTCTCATTTTTCTTTATTTTATTGAACTGAGTTTGAAGTGTCCCGCCAATTTTTTTCTCGACCATCTGCAGCAAATAGTCTCATGGCCACATCTTCGTGATCAATACCTGCATTTTACATATCCCCTCCCATGACATAAATGTGGTCTTCAGTAGTTATCACATTGTTTCCTGGGAAATTTGGCAACCACTTGTTGACATCTATTGGCATTTGGTTAGGATAACCTTGGATATTTGTCATGTTAAGCGGTTTGTATAGGTCTCTTTCCCAAGGGAGAGCCTTTGGAGAAAGGGGAAGGGATCTATGGAAAAGGTTTTTAGCAATGGGAGACTTGAGAGGAGGCCTTCTTTGATAAACCTTAGAAGGATTGAACCTCTCAGGGGGAAAAGGTTTGGGAAAAGAAGGGTTCTGGGAAGGTGGAGTCACCAGATGAGTTTCAAAATGAACTCATCAAGCAAGGTGAAAAGGGAACTTTCCTTGGGTGGAGTCTCTAGGTAAGCTAAGGGAAAGGCTTTGGGATAGATTACCAAAGTGTCGTTAGGGTGCGAAGAGGATTCAAAATCCTCCCTGGAAACGACGCCAAAATGTTATAGCGCAAGTCGTAGGTTGGGAAAATACTGACCCAACCACAGAACAAGTGCTACAACTTGCAAAACCTACACCCAATTTCACCTTCATGTAGGTCTTACACTTCAAAGGTGACTAGGTCACTCTAGGGAGGCGATCATGGTGACCCTAGGGGGATTGAGATGGAGATGGAGGAAAATGGAAATGAAACCCCTAGAGGTCAATTCTAAGTGGAGCGAAAGGTGGAAAGAGGTTCCTTGTAATTCAAGTGATTGTTTCCCCACAGGAATAATACTTCTCTGGATATTTATACCTTCTCGAGACACACGAAAAAACACTTTGCAACAATATATGTTAGCTAGATCGGAAAGTTAATCTTGTTGTCCCTAATTTTCAACAATAGATAACAGTATATATCAGCAATAAAATGATACTAAAATCTACTCAATAAATGCTAAATATCAAGCAAAAAATGCAAGAGAAAAACTAGTGAATGACTAGTTAAACTCAAGATGAAAAACCAATACTCCTAGCATAAAATATAAGGATGTTGTAACTTGTAAACACTTGTCTACAGAAAATTATATCAGCCTTATGGTTGTAACATTCAACGTATTAAAGAAAAAAAAAATAGCCACTGAAATCCCCTCGAACTTTGCTAAAAAGTGCATTGGACCAAAGAGAACAAGTGTGCAAACTTTGAGCAAAATCCAATGGTTGATAAGAGAGTTATTCAAGCAAGTTAGAGTTTTTGCAGCCCTAATGGTTGAAGATGCAATTTTGTAACAGAAGCAATAAGTATCCCCTATATGGGGATGCCCTAGTGGTTGTGAGGTGCCCAAGGCACATGGAATACAATCCACTTTGCAAGAAATAAAAATGACCGAAAATCATGTTTCCCAATGCAATATTTTATTTCTCCAATGCAGCAAATCGATGACTAGTTCCTTTACTATTGGGTTAATATAGTCAAAAGGAGCTTAGAGAAGATACCTCCTTGGGGGTGTAATCCCTTTTTCTTCCCAAGGCAAGTTTCTCTAAGCTAGGGTGTATGCCTTTATACTTCTCTTAGCAAACCCTTAATCAATAAGATGAAGCAAATAAAATTATGAAGGTTATGGTGGGGGTGTATGCCCTTATACTTTCCAACTAGATCCTAGCATAACAATACTTGACTTGAATAAAATGATAGCAAGAGAGTAAAAACCATACCAAGATCAAGAGAAATGCTAAGACAATTCACCACAAGAGCTAGAAAGCATCATCCAAAGCTAGTGCTAGGCCTTCCTCCATCAACCATTCATAGCATAGCCATAAACAAGTGCACAAGAGATCAAATATCCAAGAGGGCCGAAAATTTCAGACCAAAGCTCTCACAAGAGGGAGAGTTATGATTCAAAATGAGATCTTATGATCTCTATTTATACTAAAAGTAGCTAATATAGTTTGTCCACAAAATAAGGAGTAAAGCACAATAGTAGGGGTCAACAAGCCTAATATTTCCCCCTTAATAAATTAATATTAAACAATTCACTTAAAATTTCACTTTTTGCACAAGTTAAACCCTAATTTAGGAGGACGTCACCCCTTTAGGGGACGTTTTTCCACTTTGAGGAAGTCGTTGGTGTTGGAGAAGCATGGATGGGCCTCGAAAGGCCATGTGTCAAGCATCTAGGCACTCATATCATGGTGAAGACCTTCTTCTCCTCAAAACATCCATGTGACAAAGAGTGGCACCTCACCACCGTGCCCTAGCCCCCAAGGTCATGACATGAAGCTCAAAAGTGGGATGTTTTGCCCCTCCTGGGAAAATCATTTGGCAAGCAAGGGGTGGGATAGGTTATCCAAGTCATCATCAAGGTCATCCAAGTATGATCTCTCTCATCTAGCATGCAGTCCCCTGGAATCCAACATGTGGACTTGTAGCCCCATGGAATCCCAAGCTAGGTTTGTTCTCCCAAAATTCTCCACTAGTTAGGTTTTGCAAAGACAAATCAACACACCCTCCAAGGATCTCAAGTCATAACATCATGATAAGCTAATCCAATCAATAAATAACCCATCCAAGCATGTGCATCAAAGATCACTATATCAAACAATTAACATCTCAAAGACACTATGCGACTTGTCAAGCTTAAATATGGGAGGCTTGACGAGGTGTCCTATTAGGTATATCTTGCCCTAGGTCAAGGAGAGATTCCAAGAGGTCTCTCTCTAAGCCATGTAAATTGTATCAGGTGGATGGGGTCAAGACTCAATGGGCATAGGGCTCATGACATACAAGGGGTCGTAGTGTCTCATTCATGGGTGCCTTTGTAGAGGGTGTGTGGTACCTTCATCCGCAATGCACTTTTTCCAAGCCCATCAATCTTCGTTTATATTTCTTTCTTTATATTTTCTTTCATAATATCATAAGGAGAGATTGAAGTTCATTGTCCTGGAGTGATGACCAGGTGATGGCAATGTCACCCACAAACACCTAATGGAAATGAGAAGGTTGGCTCGTGATGAGACCCCCTTTCTCTCATCCATGCAACTGAGAGTCATTGCCCTAGTTTGGTGACCAGATGATGACAATGCCATACCACTAGATATCCATGGACAAGATAGGTCGACTCGTGATGAGACCTCCTATCCTTCAACTAACCTTTTAATCATTTCTTTATTATATTGTGGGTCCCCTTTATTCAAAGATAAGTGTTTCATTACTTTCTTGGGTGATCCATGGGTGAAGAATCTGGAAGGTTTATATGAGGCTTTTATCTTTTACCCAGCACCAACCCCTCTGGGCCTTTAGCCCCTTCTTCCTGTAGAATGAGGAACAACCCCTTCTTGGATCAATATACCCTAAAATCCCAATAGAAAAGGAAATGGAGGGGAATAATGATGGAAAGTGGTAAGTATGGTCAGGAACAATATGATGGCTCATTAAGGGAGTTCCTAGTAGCAAACCCATCCCCAAGGAAATACGAGGGAACAGTGTCAACAACCAAGGTGAAGCGGGGAAAAAGGAATAATGTCCAAGCACATATCATGAAATCTAGAGAAATCTAAGATACAACATAATCAAATGGCTTGAATATTGAAATGATGCTCACCATAATACTGACTTGTACCTCATGGATCAAGGCCCACTGCCTTCTAGAAGCCAACTAGTGTGGTGGATGCCATTTGTAAACATGTGACCATATGTGGTGGTGAGTGGGTTTTCCATCTGTGTAAAAGGGTATTTTTGGCCATGTAGTCTCTTGACACTACATATCTACAAATTGAGGGCCTCAAGACATTATATCCTTAGTTATCCACAAAATGGGGATAACAAGACCTTGAAATGTATAGTGTTCATTACTTTTCCTCAGATCCAATTCACTTGAGATCATATACAAATGAGTTGAATGCTCATCATATTTATACTAACTCTTCTCCTTAAAATAGGGTCAACCTTAACCAACAAACTTAATTTTAATATTTTAAAATTAATTGCCAATGGGGCCGACTTGACCAATAAATTTAATTTGATTTTTTCTATTTAATCCATTGGAGTCAACCTGTTCAAACATCACTTTACACTTGCATTATTTATTGCCATAAATTTTTATTCTAATTTTGGGGCTGATCCTAGGGCTTATTTATCATTCGTTTGGGGCTTCTTCACCATAACTTCAGGCTTCTTTGATTGACATCTAGGGATTTCTTGTATACTTCTTCAAGGCGTCTTCCCATGAGGGCCATGCATAAAGCTACGCGATAAGGGGACCACTTTGAAGACTCCTTCAATTGAACGTATCACTTCCAGGGGCTTATGTTCTTTGCTTTGGGGATTCTTCTAGGATTGACATCAATGACAACCAATTTTATAACAATATCCCCCTTTGGCATTAATGGAAACACTCATACTCCCCCTTTGATCATTTTTCCCCATGTCTTCATACTTCTTATCTTTCTCTCCAAAAAGCAGACCAAAGGGTGCAACAACAAAGAAGCTACAAAAAGACAATGCAATGGAATTGAACATAATTCTAAGGGGCTTATCAGAGTCTAAAAAGAAAAGAAACGAAGTTGGACAACATTCATCAACTAAAGATATTTGCGACAAACTACATGAAAACTACACAAAGGAAGAAATGCAGGAATGTGCAGAAGATCAAAATGAAGATACACCAAAAAAAGAAGCAAGATCAAAGAAAATGGATGGAAGCCCAAATAAACATGTTGTTGATGAATCAAATGAAGAAAGGGTGAAGGAAGTTGAATCAAGTAAGTATTGTTATGGTGATAAATCAAATCCTTGTGACATTAGATGTACCTATGCAAATAAAAGAAATTTTGACAAAGATAAAGATGAAAGAAAAATGCATGCCTCGGAAGAAGAAGAGAATGATGAAGTACAATCTTGTTATACCCATTTTGTGGATAACCAAGAAGATTATCTCTCGAGGCCCTCGGGTTGCAAATATGGAGTGTCGAGAGACTACATGACTACAGATAGAGACCCTTTTCACCACCACACGGTCGCATATTTTCAGATGGAATCCACCACACCAGCTAGCTTCCAGGAGGCAGTGTTCCTTGCTCAATGAGGTACAAGTCAGTGTTATGGTGAGCATCATTTCAATATTTGAGGCATTCAAGTATGGTGTATCTTGGACTAATTTATATTTCATGATATATGCTTGGACATTATGCATTTTTCCCTGCTTCACCTTGGTGGTTGACATTGTGCCCTAGCAAGTGGTACTCCTTGGGGATGGGTTTGCTACTAGGAACTCCCTTGAAGAGCCATTGTATCCTTCCTGACCATACTTACCACTTTCCATCACTATTTCCCCCCATTTCCTAGGATTTTAGGGTGTATTGACCCAAGAAGGGGTTGTCCCTCATTCTATGGGAAGAAGGGGCTGAGGGATTGTTATTGGGTAAAATATAAAATCCTATGGATAAACCTTTTAGATGCTTTGCCCAGGAATCACCCAAGAAAACAATGAAACACTAATATTTGAGAAAAGGGGGACCCACAAGAAATATGATTAAGAATGCTTAAAAAGGTTAGTTGGATGATAGGAGGTCTCATCAGGAGTCGGCCTATCATGTCCATGGATATATAGTGGTATGACATTACCATCATCCAATCACCAATTCAAGGTAATGGCTCTTAGTTGCATGGTTGAGAGAAAGGGGGTCTCATCACGAGCCAGCCTTCTCATTTCCACTAGGTATTTGTGGGTGACGTTGTCATTATCTAGACACCACGCCAGGGCAGTGGCCTTCAACTTGTCCTTGAATTTATGAAAGAAACAAAGAATGACAAAATAATGGGTTTGGAAAAAATGCATTGCAAACGAAGGTACCACACACCCTCTACAAAGGCACCCACGAATGAGACACTACGACCCCTTCTATTTCATGAACCCTATGCCCATTGAGTCTTGACCCTAACCACTTCACCCACTTTACATGTCTTAGAGAGGGATCTCTTGGAAACTATCCTTGACCTAGGGAAAGATCTACCCAATAGGACACCTCGTCAACCCTTGCATATTCAAGCTTAACAAGTCACATAATGTCTTTGAGCACTTAATTGTTTGACATAGTAATCTTGGATTCACTCATCATGATATTATGACTTGAGATCCTTGGAGGGTGTGCTTATTTGTCTTTGTAGGACCTAGTTGGTGGACAATTTTGGAAGAATAAGACTAGCTTGGGCTTCCATGGGGCTTGAAGCCCACAGGTGGATGTCAAGGGCCCGCATGTCGGATGAGAGAGATGAAACCTCAGAGGCATAGAAGATGACTTGGACGACATAACCTATCCCCCACATGCCAAACATTTTTCCTAGGAGAGTCAAAATGTCACCTCTAGAGGCATAATGTCACCTTGGGGGGTTAGGGTTTGGTGGTGAGGTTGACATGCATTGGCACAAGGACGTTTTGATGGGCTTGAGGCTTTGACCATGAAGGAAGTTATTTAGATTCTTGATATGTGTCTTTGGGAATCGTTTCTACACTCCTCCATCACCAACGACCTCCTAGTGCCAAAACGTCCCCTAAAGGGGTGACGTCTTTATAAACTAGGTTTTCTCTTTCTACAAAAGTGAAATTAAAGTGAATTTTTTAATATTACTTTGTAAAGGGGAAAATAATAGGGTTTTTGACTCCTAGTCTTGTGGTTTACCCTTAATTATGTGGACAAACTATCTTAGTGAAATTTTGTATAAATAAGAGATCATAAGATCTCATTATGACATAACTCTCCCTCTTGTGAGAAGTACTTGGACTGAAATTTTTTCTACCCTTGGGGGTTTTTGCTCTCTTGTACTATGATATGGTTTCTCTTTGGTTGTGGAGTTGATGATGATGATGTGTTATCTCTTGGAGGTCATTCTTTTGCTATTGTGGAGGTTTACTTTGGCATGTTAAAGGTTTTTTGTTGAATGGTATGGTTTCTACTTTGTTATTATCATTTGTGTTAGCACATGAGAGTCACACTATGACTGCTAGGAGTGTAAGCCCATTACCCATCAAATTTTAAATATATATTTATAAAGTGATGGTAAATGAATGAGGAAAATTCAGGAAAATAGTGTCAATAACATATCACTCCACACAATATACACCAGCAAGTAAAGTTTTGAATAACTTAGATCAGGTTTAAAAGAGTAAAAATGGACAGATGGAAGACATGGAAAGGAAAGATGAAATATGTCTAACATTTACATCAGGTAGTAGATAGACATATGAAGAACACCCCTGAAACAAGAACTTCTTATAATCAAAGGGAAATTCTGACCAAATTATAGACAATATTACAACAGATCCTCTATTGCAACAAAGCTACAATAAAGCCTATTGAATCATTCAATAACAGTAATCATATTTAGATCGAAAATGTGACAAGAAAGAAATAATTTATTTCTATTATTCAAAATGTCTTAAGTTTTATCTATACCATAGGAGCTATCCTCTGTTACATGAACAATATGAAAAATATTAGTTTTTCTCAAAACATTTGAACCCACTATCAGACTTACAAATATTTTTTTATACCCTAGACTGTCAGTGACAGCACTACAATTCGAATAAAAACTTTCCTAAGATCCATGTGCCTTCAAAGTGGTGTGGCAACAAGTGAATAACAAAAAATAACAAAAAGCTAAAATTTAGCCTGATGTTGGAAACGTCTTCAACACCTTCTTTATGGATGATGAAGTGTCTCTTTAAGCATTTTTCCCTTTGGCAGGTGGCCATCCATCTCACAACTGACCATTTAGACATCTGGCATGCATCCATCGAACACTTGGTAGCTGCTTACTCCTTTCAAAACTTCCAGAACAAGAGTCCGCAGCACAGTTTGCAGCGCCTGTCTGCAATTAAAACCAAAACACCAATGTTCTTCTTTGTATCCTTGATTATTTTTGGAGTGTTTTTGGAAACTGATGAAATGCCAGAGAGGATGTCATGAACTCTCTATTGATATAATTTTTCAAAATTTGTGTACAGTGAACCTTTAATGTTGACACTGTCTACCTGAAACTCTAGAAGTTGTTGAGATTTCCTCCTCAATTCTATTTCGTTTGCTGCCATCTGGAAATAATATCTATGATTATTTCTATCGAATCCTCATACTACCAAATGTTGATGATGTGCTACCAATATATTATAACCATTTCCACAAATTAATGCAGCAAGTCCACACAAGGCCTTAGGTAATAGCCACCAAAACTTGTCCTTCCAGCTCTATGAAGTTAACATGATGTATTCCCATGCTCTTGAACACCAAGCCTTCTGATAAGGCAGTTCCCTCGTTATTACTTCAACGTGAACTCAAACAAAAAACTGTCCAAAGAAAAAGACACAGAAACTATGTTTCTAGGGTCTTATTGAATTCCTTTTAACTAGTAATAAGTCAAGCAGTAGGATTGTTATCATTCTTTTGTGCATCTTATGCATCTCGGTTGCCACTTTGTGTACTGAGCTCCTTTCAATTTGAATAGATAATATTGACCATGTTGAATTACACATTTCGGGAACAAAATCCTTCAATGCATTCTATGGTGGCAATATTTGGCTTGCCTGTAGATATACCTTTTAGAAACAATCATAGTCCTGCTATTCCTCCTTATTAATAGAACAGATTCATATGTATTTTATATCTCAGCAGTGCTCCTGCTCTGCAAGCATCTTACCAAATTTGTTTTTGTTTAAGGGCCCATCTTATCTGGCATCTGACTCTTTGCAAGATATTTAAAACACCAGTTGTAAGTGAGAGGAGGAGAAATTGTTCCTTCAAGCAAGGGTGGAAGGAGCTCGTTCAATAAAATGACAATTTTGTGTATCTAGTCAGTAGACATGCCCAGAGAAAGGGAAACTGGTATGCCTGAGAGCATGCTAGAACCAACACGAACATCTCCAACAATTATCTAAATCATGAAATGAAAAAGATTTGTAAATATTGGCAGAACATTCAATATAAAATCCCCTGCATCAGATGGAAGCTTCACTGCGCAACTCAACCCAAAAATCCTTCTTATGTCAACGCATTTGACACTAGTGTGCTTTGTCTTGAGAACCTCCCTCAACACTCGACACCCGGTTGACTTGTTATTCATGCATCTAGACTCCTCAAGGTTTTTTTAATACTTCGAAATCGGGTATGGCTCTTTAAATGTAACTTGTTGAATGTTGTCGATGTTAGGCACGAGCATTGGTGTTGGCATCTGATTACAGAGAAAATGGATTTGAAACCTGTATATGAACATTGGTAAATGATGTTTTGAATGATTTTCTTAACCTTGGCATGAGCGTGGATGTTCAATATCCAGCTGGAATGGCACTTCCTCATGTCTCGGGCATACTCGGCGTTCCTCGTGCTTTAGAATTATATAATGGACAGTGCATCAATAACTTGTTAGTGATGGTATTTTGAAAACCTTCTTGGATTCTTTCCATTGTGGAGCTTGGACAATGGAAATCCGACCAGTAGCATAACACCTGACACTTTTAATGAAAAAACAATCAGCACTTAGCGTTTGAACTCCATTCACCCAGCGAGATTAACACCTAGGACTGTGACTCGACAATGACAAATCCTTGATTGATAAATGACGATAGGGGTTTGATACTTGGTGTCAATTTTGAGAACATGCCTCTCGTCACTTTAAGCTCAAGTTCCTCACCTTGGCTTCGGCACTTGGTCTTTAAGAATTTTTTGGTTTTACCTCGATGGGATAATCCCACATTGGTAGTGCATCCCTGAAACTGTTGTTTATATACGACACCATCCCATTATTTTTCCGATGCATTGTGCACGAACTAGAGCCCTTCCTTGATGGCTTGGCTCTTCATGTTGGGCCCCTTGTGGCCTTTGTGTTGTTGACTTTATATGTATACTTAGATCCTGGTGCTTGGTAGACTTTATGAGATAATTAGAGATTGGGCCTGTAGGCCCAATATTTTTGGCCAAAATAATAAGCTCGAGAAACCAATTTGGACGAAAAGCCAAAAAAATAACTTTTTGCTCCTACCATGTAAAATGTTGCGCAATTTTTTTTTTAGTAATTATGAATTTTGATTTCAAATGGAGATTAGCAGTTATAATGATTTTAAAACCTAATCATTGTTATAATTAGGCTTTGTCCATCAAGACAAATGCAAACCTATTTGAATAAATGAGGTCTTAGGAGGATGAAAAGTCTTAACGAGGTGTGTTGCTTGGGAAGACTATGATAGGAACTTTGACGTTTATAATACAAACCAGGAAAAATATCACGGGATTTGGGAAAAAACGACAATAAGAGCTCATCAAGAATAGATGAAAGAATTTGGAGGATGTGGGAATGACAAAAGTTTCAAAGATTTTTTAAATCTGGCGCAAAAAATTTGGTGAAGGAGCTAAAATTTTAATGGTGTGCATTTGAGCGCTAACATTGGCTCCAACTGGGATGGAGGCCTCCCTGTGAGGCTCCAAGAACCTAGTAGTTACAGTGTCCTTATCCATTGGGCTATGGATTCATATATGCAACCAACCTATGTAACACTGCCAAAATCTTCCACTTATTCAAGCAAACTGATAAAAAGCAAATGCTCAGGAAGCGAGCTTATTACCTACGCTGCCCTATTCTAACCATATCTCCACTTTGGTCAATTAAATGCAAATTTCCACAACAACCATTCAAGTAACTCCATGGCTGAAATAATCCCATTTATGCCATTGATCAATAAATAATGACAGAAAGTCCCCGAGGTGTAGGACAGTCGGTGACGGAGTGTGTTGTTAAGCCACTCCGTGTGAAAAGTCACCGGTTCGAAACCTGCAGGGACAAAAAATCCAACCATGTTAAGGGTTGGTGTGGCTCAGGCCGGGTGCGATCCCCGGGTGATTTTGACGGCTTAGATGCCCCTGAGTCACGGTTTCTCAAGCCAAAGGTTAATCTCGATGCCAAGAAGGTCCGGACCAATTAACAAACAAAAAAAAAATAATGACAGAAATATAACAGCAATGATGTAGACTCCTTCATAAAACCATACTCACCCACGAATGTCGGTGAAATAATGAAATCTGAAACCTTTAGAGAATCTAAAAAATATGACTCCAAGAAAACTGGAATTGGATCCTCCAAACCGTAATCAAAAACATGTTGATTTAGAAAAAACAATTGCTCATACATACTTTCCCCTTTTCTTGAAAGTAGATGACCTTCTTGCTCTTTCGTGAGAAGCTCTTGATCATCAAAAGCAACAGTTTCCTCTTCATAAAAATGATCACAAGATAATTGTATAGCAAGATTTAAAGCATCGTGATTATGCTCAGATAAGAATATGTAATTATCTATACAATCATTTGTTACTGCATGCTCAAAATGATTTGGAAACTGACCATAAACATGATGTACATACCGATCCATAGAAAAATATGAAAACACTGAAGAATTATGTTCCAAATTTAAATCATTCTCACAGTCATCTTGTTGTCCCAAATCTGAATTATACTCACAATCTTCATGTTGTTCCAAATCTGAATTACAGTCACAGTCTTCATGATGTTCCTGTGCATGCAGATTTGCAAGGTAATCTTGATCCCGAATCCTCTTGCAAGCTCAGATGTTCTCCTTGACTTCTTCTACTTCTTCAAACAACTGTCTTAAAGATGAAGACTTCCTTTCTCTCAGGAGAAGGACAAGTTCTGGATGCTGAGCCATTACATAGTACACCATGGCAGCAGCCTCGAAAGGCCTGATCTCCAATGGCATGTTATGATAAACACTATAAAACCTTATGTTGAAGACAACCAAAGCTTCTTCCTCCCCTCTCCTCGGAGCACTAAAATCAACCAAGTACTGATCAAGGGACTTGTTCTCACCCCAATATTTTAAAAAGGCATTGCATAGTTCGATCCAAGAACTAATAGAATCGTCTCCCAAACCCTTAAACCATACAACAACATCTCCAAACAAGGATTTGGATAACAACCTCATGGTAACATCTTCATGTACTATCTCAAAATGATCAACAAAGTTCTCAAAGGCTCCCAAATTCCTCTCAGCAGTAATATGACCTTCTCCAAAAAAAAGGGGAAGATACTCAATGAAATTAAGAGGGTAAGAATGAAGATGAGATGGCAGCCTTAAAGGTCTAAACATCTTGTCTTTGATTCTAGTCTGGACAACTATGGGCTGAAAATGAGGTTTAACAAACTGATGGCAAGGCTCAACAATAATAGTAGAAGGTAATAAGATCTAAGAAGGTAACGAATCAATGTCATCATTCTCATGGTTACAAGGCTGAGCATGTTCGGGAAGGATTGAGATATAAACCTTGTTCTTCTTAATAGGCTGAGGTGAGGATTCATGATCAACATTTACAACACATGCAGAATGTTTATCTTCTCCTTCCAATGATGGATATACAAATGAAGGTTTATGGTCATTCAAATAGACAAAGAAAAGAATAATCCTTTTTATATGTAAAGGAAAGGACAAGAATGAATTGATGAAAAAGAGCAAAAGTTCATGGAGAAAACTAATAAGTTGATACTTGGTCATCCCCTTCCATCTTTTCATCTTTCAATCAGTATGATCCTTCCTCCATTGGAGGCTTTGATTACGAAGTCGCCAGGTAGATGATTACAGTCAATTTTTATGTCCCTCTCTTGTCTACCGTCAAGAGCTAGAACTATGTTGTTCTCCAAGGGAAGTTTACTTCACACTTTGTTCCCCGGCAACGGTGCCATAAATGTTAGCACATAGGAGTCACGCTCTGACTGCTAGGAGTGTAATCCCAATACCCATCAAAGTTCAAATACAGATTTATGAAGTGATGGAAAATGAATGAGGAAAACTCAGGAAAATAGTGTCAATAACAGATCACTCCACACAATATACGCCAGCAAGTAAGGTTTTGAATAACTTAGATCAGGTTTAAAAGAATAAAAATGGACAGATGGAAAACGTGGAAAGGAAAGATGAAATGTGTCTAACATTTACATTAGGTAGTAGATAGACATATGAAGAACACCCATGAAACAAGAACTTCTTATAACCAAAGGGAAATTTTGATAAAATTATAGAAAGTATTACTACAGATCCTCTATTGCAACAAAGCTACAATAAATCCTATTGAATCATTCAATAACAGTGATCAGATTTAGATAGAAAATGTGACAAGAAAGAAAGAACTGATTTCTATTATTCAAACTTTCTTAAGTCTGATCTATACCATAGGAGCTATCCTCTCTTACATGAACAGTACGAAAAATATCAGTTTTTTCTCAAAACATTCAAACCCACTATCAAACTTACAAATATGTTTTTATATCCTAGACTGTCAGTGACAGCACTACAATTTGAATAACAACTTTCCTAAGATCCCTGTGCCTTCAAAGTGGTGTGGCAACAAGTGGATAACAAAAAATAACAAAAAGAGAAAATTTAGGTTGATGTTGGCAACGTCTTCAACACCTTCTTTATGGCTGATGAAGTGTCTCTTTAAGTGCTTTTCCCTTTGGCAGGTGGCCATCCATCTAACAACTAACCATTTAGACATCTCGCATGCATCCATCGAACACCCGGCAGCTTCTTACTCCTTTCAAAACTTCTAGAACAAGAGTTTGCAACACAGTTTGCAGCGTCTGTTTGCAATTAAAACCAAAACAACAATGTTCTTCTTTGTATCCTTGATTATTTTTGGAGTGTTTTTGGAAACTGATGAAAGGCTAGAGAGGATGTGATGAACTCTCTATTGATATAATTTTTCAAAAATTTTGTACACTGAACCTTTAATGTTGACACTGTCTACCTGAAACTCTAGAAGTTGTTGAGATTTCCTCCTCAATTCTATTTCATGTGTCGCCATATGGAAATGATATCTATGATTGTTTCTCTCGAATCCTCATACTACCAAATGTTGATGATGTGTTGTCAATCTATTATAACCATTTCCACAAATTAATGCAGCAAGTCCACACAAGGCCTTAGGTAATAGCCACCAAAACTTGTCCTTGTTCCATCTCTATGAAATTAACATGATGTACTTGCATGTTCTTGAACACCAAACCTTCTGATAAGGCACTTCCCTCCTTATTACTTCAACATGAAATCAAACAAAAAACTGTCCAAATAAAAAGATACAGAAACTTTCTTTCTAGGGTCTTATTGAATTCATTTTAACTAGTAATAAGTCAAGCAATAGGATTGTTATCATTCTTCTGTGCATATTATGCATCTTGGCTGCCACTTTGTGTATTGAGCTCCTTTCAATTTGAATAGATAATATTGACCATGCTAAATTACACATTTATGGAACAAAATCCTTCAATGCCTTCTCTGGTGACTATATTTGGCTTGCCTGTAGATATACCTTTTAGAAACAATCATAGTCTTTTTATTCCTCCTTATTAATGGAAGAGATTCATATGTATTTGATATCTCAGCAGTGCTCCTGATCTGCAAGAATCTTACCAAGAAAAATTTTGTTTAAGGCCCCATCTTATCTGGTATCTGATTCTTTGCAAGATATGTAAAACACCAGTTGTAAGTGAGAGGAGGAGAAATTGTTCCTTCAAACAAGGGTGGAAGCAACTCGTTCAATAAAATGACAATTTTGTGTATCTGGTCAGTAGACATGCCTAGAGCAAGGGAAACGGGTATGCCAGAGAGCATGCTAGAACCAACTCGAACATCTCCAACACTGCTCTAAATCATGAAATGAGAAATATTTGTAATTATTGGTACAACATTCAATATAAAATCCCTTGCATCAGATGGAAGCTTCACTGTGCAAATCAACCCAAAAATCCTTCTTTTGTTAGCGCATTTGACACTAGTGTGCTCTGTCTCGAGAATCTCCCTCAACACTCGACACCTGGTTGACTTGTTATTCATGCATCTAGATTCCTCGGGTTTTTTTTAATACTTCAAAATCGGGCATGGCTCTTTAAATGTAACTTGTTGAATGTTGTCGATGTTAGGATCGAGCATTGGCGCTAGCATTTGATCACAAAGAAAATGGATTTGAAACCTGTATATGAACATTGGGAAATGATGTTTTGAATGATTTTCTTAACATTGGCGTGAGCATGGATGTTCAATATCCAGCTAGAATGGCGCTTCCTCATGTCTCAAGCATACTCGACGTTCCTTGTTCTTTAGAATTAGATAATGGACAATGCCTCAATAACTTGTTAGTGATGGCGTTTGGAAAACCTTCTTGGATTCTTTCCATTGGGGAGCTTGGACAATGGCAATCCGACCAGTAGCATAACACCTGGCACTTATTATGAAAAATCAATCAGCACTTTGCGCTTGAACTCCATTCACACAGCGAGATTGACACCTAGGGTTGTGACTCGAAAATGACACATCCTCGATTGAAAGAAAGAAAGAAGAAAGAAAGTATTTTAACGTCCACGAGGCTAAAAATAGCCTATGGGACAGATTGTTTTTCCATCTGGCTTTTGCATTCGGCCCTTTTCCTGTGAAGTTTTACAATAATCGCTCCCAGCTTCTCAACAAACTCTTCGTTGAATAGATTATCCCAGGAATTAGCTGCCAGAATCCCTGCATAATTTTCCCTGCTGTCTTTGAGGGCCTCACATTCTAAAATGAAATGTTTTTCTGTTTCCACTTTTCCGGACGAGCACAGAATACATACTCTTTCTTCCCACTTTTCTTTTGGCCTTTTCCAGCGCCCTGTTTCACA
>ML778429.1:217072-239130 GCA_009831015.1 Picea engelmannii
GATAATCTCCTCCTGCGGCCGCTGCTGGAGCCTGCAAACGCTTACCTGAGATGGACTCGGAATCGGACGCTTACCTGCGAGTCCTGAATTGGGGTTTTCGTCGTGTAAAGTCAAACACCTGCGGGTCCTGAATTGTGGTTTTCGATGTGTAACTTGAACAGGGAAATCACGACCTGCGGGACCTTTGAATAGGCGTAACTTGCGTACCGAGATTTCACATAGAGTAAAATACCGAGATTTCACATAGAAAGCATGGGCGTATTCTCTTTCCCTGTATTACCTGTGCGTATGGCAATCTTTCTTTACTGTTATGGCATGGTCATTTATGGACGCTGGTGTTATGTGTTTCTGTTTCTTTCTCGCTGGTGTTAATGCCCTGGCCTGCATATGTAGTAACTGGTGAACGAGGGGAAGCGCTACTCACGAGTGACGTGGCTAGACGTTGAGAGTTTGGAAGTGACCTCCTATATAATGCCCTGGCCTGCCTACTTGTAAATTTTGAGAACATGCCTCGTCACTTTAAGCTCAAGTTCCTTCCCTTGGCTTTGACGCTTGGTCTTTAAGCATTTTTTTGTTTTACCTCAATGGGATAATCCCACATTGGTAATGCATTACTAAAACTGTTTTTTATATACGACACCATCCCGTGATTTGTTTGATGCTTTGTGTATGAACTAGTGCCCTTCCTTGATGGCTTGGCTTTTCATGTTGGGCCCATCATGGGCTTTGTGTTGTTGACTTTATGTGTATACTTAGATCCCGGTGCTAGGTAGAATTGATGAGATAATTTGAGATTGGGTCGTAGGCCCAATGCTTTTGGCCAAAATAATAATAATAAGCCTGAGAAACCAAAATTTGTTGAAAAGCCAAAAAATAACTTTTGCTTCTTCTACCATGTAAAATGTTGCTCATATTTTTTTAAGTAATTATGAATTTTGATTTCATTGGCCAAAATAATAATAATAAGCCTAAGAAACCAAATTTGTTGAAAAGCCAAAAAATAACTTTTGCTCCTTCTACCATGTAAAATGTTGCTCAATTTTTTTAAGTAATTATGAATTTTGATTTCAAATGGAGATTAGTAGTTATAATGATTTTAAAACCTAATCATTGTTATAATTAGGCTTTGGACATCAAGACAAAAGCAAACCTATTTGAATAAATGAGGTCTTAGGAGGATAAAAAGTCTTAACGAGGTGTGTTGCTTGGGAAGACTATGATAGGAACTCTGACGTTTATAATACAAACCAGAAAAAAGATCACGGTATTTGGGAAAAAACCAACAATAAGAGCTCATCAAGAATTTATGAAAGAATTTGGAGGATGTGGGAACGGAAAAATATTCAAAGATTTTTTAAATCTAGTGCAAAAAATTGGTGAAGGAGATAAAATTTTAATGGTGCACATTTGAGTGTTAACAATTTGTAATTCAAGTTGAGGTTTTTTTGGCCAAGGATATATAGGGAGTATAAGGATATACACCCCTATCCTAGTTTCCACCATAATTATCAAGCATTTAAAGTTATTTTGCAAAGGTTTTGTTGAGAAAGTAAGAGGATTTACACCCCTCATCCTCAAACCCTAGCTAGGTTACTTACCTTGGGAAGTAAGAGGATTTACACCCCCAAGGGTTTAATAATCCTATATCTTTATTTTTTACCCCATTAACCCATAACTAAAGGCACTAATCTGGCATTGGAGAAACAAAATATTGCATTGGGAAACATAATTTCTTGTCATATTTACTTTTTGCAACTTGGATTGTGTTCCTTGTTCTTAGAGCACCTCACTTCCATTAGGGCGTCCCCATAAAGGGATAGTTCTTGATCTTGTTACAAATTTTCATCTTTATCCATTAGGGCTACATAAACCATAATCTAATTTATTGAATAACTTTCTAATCAACCATTGGAAATTGCCCAAAGTTTGCACACTTGTCTTACTTGCTCTAGCGCACCTTTTGGCAAATTTTGGAGAAGTTTTAGTGGCTGATTTTATTTCTGTGATACATTGATCGTTACATCCATAAGGCTGATATAATTTGCTGCAGAAAGTGTTTACAAAAGACTTATCATTTCATGCTAGTATCTTGGTCTTTAATCTTGAGTTTTGCTAGCATTTAGCTAGTGTTTCTCTTGTATCTTTCACTTGATTTCTAGCATTTATCTTGCAGCTTATGGTACCATTTTATTGTTGATATACATTGTTACTAACAGCTTCTATTAGGGACAACAAGATTAACTTGTTTCTCCAATTGGTTATATTGCAATATATGCTTGTTTTTCTTGTGTCTCGGGCAAGTACTTCACCATTTGCAAGTTACTCAACATACTTGGCAACCCTTGGACCTTCCCAAGACTATTTTCCAAGATCTTCATACCACTTAGAATTGACCTTTAGGGACATTCTCTCCATATTCGACATTTTCCATCTCATTCCCCATAGGGTCATCAGGTTTCCCCCCTTGAGGTGACTACCTCACCTCTAAAGTGACAGGGATACTTGTCTAAGGTGACAGTGGATAAGTGACTTCCCAATTGTCGCCATTTAGTGGTTGGGTTGGGATTTTCCCAACCTAAAACCTGTGTGATAACAAAGTTGAAGTAGACCTTGAAGGGGAACTGATTAGTGCTCTAGATGATTTGAGGAATGCAAGGGAGAAGGAAAAAATGTTAATGGAACAACTGTAGAGGTATCAAAAAAAGAATACATTGTTAGAAGAGAAGGTAAGTGAGACTGAAAAGACTATCATTCTTTTAAATGCATAAGTAGAAGTTGTGATTTGGGATCTTTTCATCGAGTGACTTATAAAGAATTGCATTAAATGAGCATAAATTAAAGTGCACCATTAAAGAAGTAAAATATCAATAATGAAGAGACATAAGCATCAAATATGAACACAAAAACTTGATAACGGAGTTCATCCCTAGTGGACTGCATCTTCGGGTCCTGCTCTCAAATGGGTAGGATTTTTCATTAACCCAGCAAAATAATTTGGCAAAATACATAAGTATACCTCATTATGAAATCAAGCTACAAAAGTATTGCTCAGATCATAAAATAGACACCACCACTAAATTTGTGGCGTCGAATTACCCAAAAATGATTGTCTCCATGCCTCAATCCAACTCTAGCACTCCAGGCCCAAAAAGAATTATGTCTCGGTTTCCATGCCCTACAACCTGCAATAAATGTTGAGTACTCTCCCTTGAACTGCATGCCCGACTGTAACCACGTGTGCCTCCTTTCCAGCACCGGGCGAATGCACTTTTTAAATAATTAAAGGGGCGTTGTTTACAATGTGGGGTCGTTGGCCCGTTGGTTATGGCACATATATTAAGGCATTAATAAGGGGGGAGGTCTTAGGGTCAAGCTCGCGGGCCTCCTCTTTTGGCTTGATTGTTGCAACTTATATATATATATATGTGTGTGTGTGTGTGTATATAACTCGTTCTGCTACTTTGGCAATGGTTCTATTCGTTGGTCAGTTGCCAGATTTGGCGGACCCGCCAAATCTTTTTTTTTTTTCAAAATTTCGATCACGAGTTGTTATTGGGCATTTTCCAACTACCACGTGGCAGCCACCTATTGGACCACGTCAACCATTGTACCGTCATCCTGCCACATCAGCACCACGTCACTATATGGATGCCATTTTAGCTACCAACTCAGCCTGCCACGTCACTGTACGGACTGTATGGACTACCTCGTGGAGAAATCTTACTGGTCCACGGAATGGCCTAGAAATGCCAAATATGGGTGACATGTCGCAACCTCTGGTGCTGCCACATCACCATGTTGACGTCATCATGACACGTGTCGCCTACTGCACATGCCAAGTATTTTTTACGGATGTTGACATCATTTGTACTGGTGCTGACGTCAGCAGTACGGATGTTGACTCATCCCCCCACTGACTGAGCTAGGTTGACCAAATTTTGACCCCGAATATCTTTTGATCCATAACTTTGTTTGACAATCCATTTGCGCCATTGGAAAGTTTGTGACACTCTCTTCATGATGATGTCATTTTCACTAAGTTTTGAGAACTTTGAATGTTTTCCCTTTCTTTATCTGTTGAGGCCATTCTGAGCGTCCTGAGTTGCTTCTGTGAGTTTTGAGTTGTTCTTAGTCTTCTCTGGATCCTTTTTTTATCACGCATTCCCACTGAGATATTTTTGGACCAACTAAAGCTTTCATCAATCAACAGATAAGTGAGGGAAGAGTTCCCTCACCTTGTCCTTCTCGATCCACTTTGTCTTGCTTGGATGTGTGCCCTTTAAGCCTACTCAAAGATAATCAAAATCACCCATGCATGAAGTCCTCGTCCTTATGTCCAGGATGATATCTTCCTTTAACTCATCCAAGTACTCAGGAGAAAACTCATCAACTAAAGGTATTGAAATTTCCTCATCCTGATCCATGATCATGGGAAACTCAAAAAGTTTCAAGTTCTCTACATTTACAACTGAGTAAATATGCATATAAGGTGGAAGATCTAGACGAAAATCATTGGTACCACCTTTCTCCATGATAGTGAAGGGTCCATAACGAATGGGCTTGAGTTTCTTGGCTTCACCCTTCAATCTCTCCTTGTTTATGTGAAGCCATACCCGGTCTCCAACCTGGAACTAATGATCAACCTTGTTCTTGTCATGCTGAGATTTATACTGTGCTCGAATTTTCTCCAATTGTTCCCTTACATCCTGGTGCACCTGTTAGATCCTTTGGATGAACTTGTCGACTCTTTCCTCTGTTCTTTCTTCATTTGCATCAGTATCACTCCCATACATCAAGTCCAAATGAAATTTAGGTAGGTACACAAAACATGTCTCAAAAGGCGAACACTGAGTGGAGGAATGTAAGGCTCGATTGTAGGCATGGTGTACATAGGATATTTTTTCATCCCATAACTTGGGATGCTTGTTGCAGTGGCCTCGAAGCAAAAGTACCATTGTTTGATTTACCACCTTTGTATGTATGTCAGTCTGTGGATGGAAAACAATGCTCCTCTTTAATTTGGTGTCCATCATTCTCCACAAGCTTTTCCAAAAATCCCCAAGGAATCAAGTATCTCAATCTGAGATCATGGATGTGGGTAACCCAAAGTGAACCCAAACATATTGAAACAAGAGATTAGTAGTCTGCTCAGAAATGATCTACTTTTTACATGGCATCAAGATACACATCTTGTTGAACCTATCCACTACAACATACAAATAGTCATGACCCCTTTTTGACATTGGTAAACCCCCTAAAAAATCCATGGAGATACTTTCCCATGGATTGGATGGAACAGGAAGTGGTGAGTATAGCCCCAGTTTTCTATTAGTGGGCTTACAAGTAGAACACATAACACACCCCTTTACATATTTAGTTACAATTGCTTTCATTTTAGGCCAGTAACAAAACCTCTACAAATTAGCCATAGTTTTTCCTACCCCAAAATTCCCAAACACAAGAGAAGTGTGAGCTTCTTGTATTACATGGACTCGTTCATTTGTAGGAATACATAGCTTTCCTAGATGATGGAGTAGTTTTCCCCTGCAAACAATAGTTTTTTACCTGTGCACCATGGGTTAGATTCTCATATACTTCTTTAAAATGTTCATCAATGGCATATTGTTCCACATAGATATCATGAGATAAAGAAGTATTCTTCAAAATAATAGAAACAACAATAGGAGGTCTAAAAGGCATATCAAGTACCTTGTTACGTGTTGTTATCACTGAAATTTCATCCGCACATGGTTACAAGAATTCAGCATCGTCAAACAGTTATGAAGTCATCCATGGACCTGAATTAACACCAAAGCATTCATAAAGGGTCAAAAACTATACAAAATAGTGAAAAATTGAAGGGCGCTATGAAGACACTGGGAGCGCGCACACATGTGCAAAATAGGGACGCAGAAATCGCGCACATGTGCACGATGCGCGACTGTTATCGCAAAAATCCGCGCACCTGAGAAACGGCCCATTTATGAGAGTGGTCGGCCTCCCACCCAGTTATGGTTCAGCTCTCAAACCGATTTGACACTCAAATCTGGACTGGATTCGACTGGATGGCTGGTCAAAGACCTAGAAATTCCCTAATTAGCCTTTTTACACACTACAAACTAGTTGAACAATAACTCAAAGGAATGCTATAAAAAGGCCATGGATACACTTCATTTTTCAAGGAATTCAAAGCAAAGTTATGCTGTCATTATTCTCTTGAGGACTCTATCCTTGCCAAGAGTATATTTGCATCATTGCATTGGGAGATCCATCTCACCCCTTGAGTGGATTAGCAAAGAGTTATTTCACCATTTTCATTTTTATTTGTTGTAAGAAGAGCTTACTTGTGGGGGTCCAAGAGCCCTCCCTTGGAGGAAGAAGGGACTCATAGTCCCCTTGCTTCTCGGTGTTTTCTTTCACTAATATCAGCCTTATCATTGGTGACATGGGTCTCATTGTTCTTTTTGTCTCTATGTCCCTATGCTTATAAATTTAGTTGTTATTTATTTTCTTAGTCTAATTCTTAGTTGTTGTTTTATATTTATTTTTCTAACCCTTTTTCCTTGCAGTTGTCCTGCTCAGCAGACCCAACTGAGCTTGCAAGCACCTCTATTTTTCTCACTAAGGTGATGAAAGAGGCGCAACAGATTGACGACTCCACTGGGGAAAGGCATCAATTTCCTACCCCATTTGGGTTTTTCTTGCTCTTCTTTTAGTTTGTTTAACTTGCAGGTGCACTAACCGGCCTAGACCGACCTGCCAATCAGTCAATTCCAAGTTGAATTGAGAGAAATCCATTCGGATTTTTCATTCTCGATCGTGTGTCACATATGTGCGGGTTTTTAGGCCCACAGACATGCATCGTGCGCACATGCACTTAAATCACAGCTCTTTTTTGCGCACATGCACTTATTGACTTTTCTCTGTTCACGCACATGCGCTCTGTGCGCCTCTGTCTCCACTGAGACCTGTGCATATGTGCAAAAATTCACATTGTAAAGTTGTTGAGATGTGGGGAAGGACATTTGTCTTCTTAAAAATGATTTCAAGCATGTTTTAAAGCTGCACCACACTTAGTCCCCTCATCATATAAAGGGGTTAGTCAAAAACACGTAGGCACTTAGGAGGTTAAAATCAATTTTCCCTCTTTGCTTTCATTTTTCGCCACATGGATGGCTTGTTTTGACTCACAATATAAGTTGGAAATCATTTTTAATCACATTTAACTTGCATTGGGACTAAAAGTTGAATAACAATCGCTTAGTATGTTCTTCTCTCGCGCCTATAAGCGGTCTTGAGAATCAGAAAAAGATTGTGAAACAATTTCATCTCCCTTAAGAACATTAAAACCTTTAGGAGAGGACAACAACCCTTCTTGGGACTCCTCTTAGTTTACTTTGTCAAACACATCTTAATAGTGTAACGGGCTCATACATGCCCACATGCTACAAAGATAGGATAGTGTTGAAATTTGCTTTCTTAGATCAAATCACTAGGGAAGTTTAAAGGTTTTGTAACGGGCCCATACATGCCCACATGATCAATCTAGGATAGTTTCAAATCTTTTCTTAGATTACATCACAATAGGGAGTTAAAGGAATAGTAACGGACCCACATGTCCACATGCTATCTTCCTAGGGACTTTTGAATTATGCAAGGTTGTATCAAAGACACTTAGTTAATTAGGTAATCAAACACTTGTAAGGACCAAGCGAAGTCCACATGCAGCAAGGCGACATCTAATTCATTGAAAATTGGCACACTTTCACTCACACACAAAAGTCACTTATCACTCACATAGCTTCTTCTTGAAACGTGGAGGTCAAAATAAGTTTCCTCCAAGGGATTCCGAAAACACCCCACCCTTTTCTTGACAAAACTATCCACTCCCATTTTAAATCAACGAGGTTGGTTCACACCCCCAACCTCTCAAAACAACTACATCTAAAATCTTTCTAAAAACTCACTAAGTTTTCCTCCACAGGAGGTGCCAAAAGAATTTTTTTAGTCTAGGTAGGATTTCGGGGATAGGCATCCAAAAAACTCCTCATTATCTGGTTCTCACATTGTCAAAACCATAGAAGTTGTCAAATAGGGAATTGAAAATCCTCCAAGTCAAGTGTTCCTAACACCATAAGGCAGGGAGATACCCATGAAGGGTTGAAGGCCGAACTCTGGTTGTTCTGTGCGTCCCCCCTTGAGGCACCCACCTGTTGGATGGGATCCAGCCCGTGACCCATTTCTTAGGCCGAAAATCTAAATGTCGCACTTTGACCGAGGTACCTAATGACCAAATTTTAGGACATCTACCTAGGTGGCAATTGTGGGCTGCAATTGCACCTTGATTGGATTTTGTGTGGCTATTGGGAAATATCGTCAGCTCTTTTGGGATATGCCCCCTTTACCCCTCATTATAACCAATTGTTTCATCCTTAACTAGTTTCTCTTCCAGTGACTTCAGACCCCACTGTTGAGTACTATTGGAAGGTCCAGTGCTATTTGAGAGGCAGGACGTTACATCTTCTAGAACATGAGCATTTGTTTTCTTTTGATTCCCCACACAGACAAAACCCACTTACCCACATATATGCTTCTTTTTCAAAACATTTTATGTATGATGCACCTCTGATTACAATTTGATTTGGATATATATATTGTGTAAAATTCAACGTTTGCAACGCAAAGGCTCTTGTTTCTTTATTACTCTCACCACCATTTGCACACATTCACACAGCTAGTCGGACATCATAGGGGACCCACAGAATCCTCGTCATTCACAATGCTTGCTAAACCTCCCTCCTATCTTAGGAGGAGTGTCTGGTATTTCCCACTCATCAGCACTACCTTCACACACTCCTGTGAGTGCAACCGTTTTAGGATCAACTTTGCTTGGTTCTACATTACTTGGGTCCACTTCCCAAGGTCATCCGTCCACTCGCTCTCCTTTACACGGAAGTGGGGGACCAACTTCCTCTCAAGGGGGAAGTACCAACCCACCTAGCCCCCCTCAAGGGTCAGGTTCACAACACACTTACACCATGGCTGGAGCTAATCCTCCCCCCCCCCCACTACAGATGCCATATTTTGCCTCTCTCAACATACCGGATCTAAGTAAACTCACCAATGATCCTATATTGCATGCCCCCACATGGCCTGCAATGCCCACCAAACTACCTTCAGACATAACCAAGTTTGAAGGAAAGGCAGGCGACGACCTTGCCAACCATGTCATGACCTTTCACCTATGGTGCTCTTCCAATAGCATTATGGATGATTCCATCAGACTGCGATTATTTCAACGAACACTCACTGGCCCCTCGACTAAATGGTATGTAGAGGAAAAATCAGGGTCCCATGCGGCTTTCAAGTCCTTGGACAAAGAATTCTTAACCTTCTTCCAATTACCAATCCACCACGACAATGGTCTAGAACTACTCTCTAATTTCAAACAAACCTCCGCCACACATATCATTGGCCACATTCATGAGTGGCATAGGCGACGTAGTTTGTGTAAAGCAGAAACCACCAAGCACCAATGTCTTGACTAGTTTCTTAGATCACTTGTCTCTCTCCTCGGTAAGGATGTAGTTTCCACCTTCCCCCAATCTGAAGAGGAAGCCATCAGTAAGGCTCAACAGTATGACCTCATCTATGCACAGTCAGGGTACTTATACATTGTCCTTCCTGATCTCCCAAAACCTGTGCCATTTGGCCAAGACAAACCTGGGATGTCTCACTCAGCAGACGGACTGATTGGTAACACCACTCACCACGGTCCACAACCCCAACAACCACTGATGTATGGAACACCTCAATACCTGCCAGCATACGGGGGCACTTCTTATTACCTCCCACCCCCTTATCAACAACCATACCATGTTTCTATGCCTCCACCCATCAGTGGGCCACCGTCGGCACCCCCCATACACCCACCTATTCAAACAAGCTCTGGTACCCCCTCTACCTCAGCTTATAGTAATAGAAAACGCACTATGCCTTCCTATGTACCTTACGGATCGTTACCACCACAGAATTCATACTTTCCATTTCCTGGTTCCCCACAACCCATGGCTCCCCCACATCCTCATGCTGGGGTGAATTTTGTTCAACCCTCTCCCGTTCAGCAATATCAAAATTTCGAACAGTTGAATATGGAAAATCTGACCCATCCGTCGAACAATGCCAAAAGGAAAGGATGAAATAGGAACAACAACAACCCAGGCCACGACGGGAATCAACCCCAACAAAACCAACCTACTGGGGGCAATCAATACCAAGGCCCCCAAGGGGGCATCAATACCAATATACCACGCCAAGGGAAAAACAACAATCTTCGAACTAACTTTCCTTGTGCTATATGTAAGGAGTATGGACATTATACTCATCATTGCCCCCAAATTCCTGACCTCCAATGGATGAAGGCATCCATGCACTCATAGGACCCTCCGACACCACCTGCCCCTCAGCAGGCCCCACAACCATACGTGCAACAACCCCCNCCCATTCCATACCAAGGTGTGATGAACACCCAACAAATGATCAACCCTACCCCACCACAAATGGGGCAATATGCCACCCCAGGCGCCACTCAAACCATGCATTTGGTTGATCGCAGTATCCTCTTTACCAATGAAGAAATTCTTTTGCAAACTCGCAATTGTCAATATGGTATGCCTCTTGACTCTACCCCAACCACCTCAGAAATACGACCAGCTGCTATAGGACAACCATTAATGATTCCTCGTCCTAACGCAGAACCCATTCCTCGCATACCATGTATGCCTCTACGACGGAATGTACATAACCCTCATGCTAGGGATGCTCATAATTATAGTTTGGTTGATGACTTAGCCCAATCTCTCATAGCCATATTTGTGTTGGAGGTCCTCCAAACCTGTCCATCACAGAGAAAATCCTTGCTTTTTGCCTTGGGGGCAATCGACACAGTTGCCACCCAGTTGATCACATTTGATTCAGATAATGGAGAACCACGTCTTCCTACCCAAGAAGCCTTCCAGATACTAGTTAAGATCTGGAACACCACAGTTTATCAGTGTATCATCGATGAAGGTGCATCCACCTGCATCATATCTAAAGACGTATGGTAGAAAATTGGCTCCCCTGAGCTAGTACCCTCTACCATCACCCTTCGAGCTTACGACGGTCGACCAACATCTTCCATAGGGATTTGTCGAAATGTCCCCATATAACTTGGGGGAAAAACCATCCTCATTGACATTGAAGTTATCGATGCCCAGCTTGATTACAATATCTTGTTCGGACGCAATTACATGTATGCTATGAAGGCGGTCGCCTCTTCTATGTTTCGTACGATGATGTTCCCCCATAATGGGAAGATCATCACCATCGACCAACTTACACATTACGAGCCTAACCATTTTTCCAACATCGATAACATCCTCCCCCTTGTTCATGTTATCCCGAATGATTTTCCAATTGCCAACATTGGCCCTGGATTATTCCAAGACCCATCCATGTTGGGCACTCGTCAGGGAACACCACCATTCCTAAACCCATCTTTTTCAGCACAAGTGTGTGTAGTTTCCTCTAAAGGAACTGACACAGAGGATACCCTTCCTCCTAGGGAGGCTTCTATCATATCTGACGTCCCACTAGTCGCAGATCTCTCCCCTCATGAGCCTCCTGTGAACTCGTCAACTCCACCAATTCACAATTTCACCTCTCCTCAGGACCATATCCCAGTTTGGGAGACAATTCCCCAAGCCATTACTCAAATCCCCTTCTTTTTCCCTCCACCAAGAATACAAGCTTTCTAAGAAGCCGCAACGCTTACTCTCCCTAATATGGTGTTGGCAATTCAAGTTTGGTATTTACATCCACCAACGATGGTTCCTCAACCATCCCTTCCCCCCCAAACGGAAGGAATCCCAATGACGATTCTCATACTTACTCCCACCATACCCTCTATACCCCCACTCACTAACCCCCCTGTCACAGCTGGGGGCAGGTAAAAGAAGAAGGAGCCCACAGCTCCACCCCCCCACGTGTCCAACCTCCTTGCGCGCTATGTGAGAAAGATGGACACCCAACCCACAAATGCCCATCTCTACATGAGTTACGGAATCTAATTCCACTCAATCCAACACCATCACCGCTCGCCACTATAGCAAGTATTGTCGCTACCTCCCCTAACTCAAATAGCAAAGGGCTGCGAACCAACTTCACTTGCTCCATATGTTTAGAATATAGCCATTATACACACCATTTCCCATCTATCCCATACGTTCGCCACACATTAGTCGCGGCACACCACACATATCTTCCTGAGTTTCCTCCGACACTCCATACCAATGCTCTTGTGAATGTGATTCATTATACTTCTTCATCAATCCTCGAGCAAAGGGGAGGTACATGTCCTCCCTCCAAATTACCGCCCAATCATCCATAGTGTCAGTAAAACTAGGATGGCATTATGGACCCATCGTCCATATCTAAGCCCTTTTTCCCACTTTCATTTTTTGGTACAGGAGCCCATAAGCTTTGTTTTCCGAACCACCTTCGGCCTCTTACACAGACATTTCCATCTAGTGATCATTTGCGCTTTTTCCCGGCAGAGCATCTGCCCATGACACACTCAAGTACGCCTACGCATATTCAAAATTATCAAATAAATGTTCATATGTTCGATTCTCTTCAGATTTTGTTCACGTCGGGTATTTGGTTTTCATGTGTGCAGGTACTTGGTCATCATACATCAACCCAACCCCTTCAGGTATATACTCAGCACTGGCATGTAGTCATTCCCTCTAAATCTCACTTACATTTCCAGTCACACCCTCTGACATTTGCCTCTAGGATCCCCATTTCCGGCTCTGCAGTACCAACACCTCCATTTGCATCTTCGGTGTTGTCACCTAGTAGCACTCTTACCCACATGAGTTGTCCCATTCATAGCACCCTTTTGCGCTTTTGACACTCATGTTGTTTTTCAAAACCCTTTAGGGATGGGAATCTTGATAGTCTTACATTATGTCGCAAATCAGCCACATACTCCTCCTCATTTTGCTAGCTTTCCCAATGGACTCCCAGATTATCTCTTCACGGTTTTATTTTTGGACTGCAACTCCGCAATATCATGAACCCTCCATTTCATCCACAATCTGTTTGCCCGTCTGCAAATTTTCCTTCATTTCACCTACCTCATACAGAAACCCACCCATGGGGCCCCCACCCTCCATCAGTTCTTCGAGCAAATTATGCCCTTCCCGGGCCAACCGTATCACATTGGGGCACCTGTTTCTGTATTTGTACACTTATCCCAACTTATTCTTTATTTATTGTACAAACGCCTTTGTTTCCAGCAGTTACATTACCTTTTTGTCACCACCTTTGGCGACCTTCTTCCCTTTTTTGGCCAAACGCAACCCATGTCACCCTTGGTTGGGGAACTACTTATCATCCACCCTTGACGACATCGTCCATATCTTCAGAGTATCCCACAGACCACTTACCTCTACCCTCTGAGTTTGTTCACCTTGTCCCGCCTCTGGCACAACTTATCCCCTGTCTTGTTGTCCCCATGACACTTGACCTCGTTGAATGGTTGCGGCCACTTTTATCTCAAATATACTCCAACCAAGGGCAGTCTTGAGTCTTCCTACATATTGACTTCATCCATGTACCTCCTCCACTTCCTAACCTCACCTAGTAGATTTCACGAAACCATTTGCTTCTGGGAGTCGCGTCCCCCTTTTTGTCGACATCTGCACAGTTTTCCAAAAGGGCGACAATATCTTGATTCTCATTACCCATCCAATGAGAGATCTCGGACGGCACAGGGAGACACACAATTGATCCCTGTTGTCATCGACCCCCATAACATTCGACATCAACACTTTCTCATGTTACGGTGGGTCTTACTTTGCGACTATTGTAGTTAGTTCTTTTACTTGTCGAAGACCTTTGAACTTGGTTGGGCTATCAATGCCCACAGAGTCCGTGATACTTCTTACAGCTGTCACTACCTCCTATTCAGAGTATGTTCATCTGCAGAATTGTCTTATGCCTTTATCATGACCGCCCCCGAGGGTGTTGCAGTTGTCTACACCAACACTTCATTCCTCTTTTTTTGATTTACATGACACGAGCATGGGGCATGCCCGCCTCATTTGTACACAGTTTTCTTTTTCACACACCTCATGGAAGGTTGGGTTTTACCGGTTCCTTTTTCCCTCCAACGGATCACTCTAGACGATCCCACTATTGCTCTCTCTTACAACAACACTCTCAATAGAAGAAACATTGATGGATTTCGGCTATACATATGCTCCTAACCTCATCCATCAGGGGGCATCTATTATCACTGAAATTTCGTTCACACATGGTTACAAGAATTCAGCATCGTCAAACAGTTATGAAGTCATCCATGGACCTGAATTAACACCAAAGCATTCATAAAGGGTCAAAAACTATACAAAATAGTGAAAAATTGAAGGGCGCTATGAAGACACTGGGAGCGCGCGCTCATGCGTGAAACACGAATGCAGAAATCGTGCACATGCGCACGATGCGTGACTGCTATCGCAAAAAGCCACGCACCTGAGAAACGACGCATTTATGAGAGTGGTCGGCCTCCCGCCCACTTATGGTTCATCTCCCAAGCCAATTTGACACTCAAATCTGGACTGGATTCGACTGGATGGCTGGTCAAAGACCTAGAAATGCCCTAATTAGCCTCTTTACACACTACAAACTAGTTGAACAATAGCTCAAATGAATGCTATAAAAAGGCCATGGATACACTTCATTTTTCAAGGAATTCAAAGCAAAGTTATGCTGCCATTATTCTCTTGAGGACTCTATCCTTGCCAAGAGTATATTTGCATCATTGCATTATGAAATCCATCTCACCCCTTGAGTGGATTAGCAAAGAGTTCTTTCACCATTTTCATTTTTATTTGTTGTAAGAAGAGCTTACTTGTGGGGGTCCAAGAACCCTCCCTTAGAGGAAGAAGGGACTCATAGTCCCCTTGTTTCTCGGTGTTTTCTTTCACTAATATCAGCCTTATCATTGGTGACATGGGCCTCATTGTTCTTTTTGTCTCTATGTCCCTATGCTTATAAATTTAGTTGTTATTTCATTTCTTAGTCTAATTCTTAGTTGTTGTTTTATATTTCTTTTTCTAACCCTTTTTCCTTGCAGATGTCCTTCTCAGCAGACCCAACTGAGCTTGCAAGCACCTCTATTTTGCTCACTAAGGTGACGAAAAAGGCGCAAAACGTGTACCCTTTTTGTACCTGATTACCAAATGAAATTGTTGTAGAAAACCCATCCATTTGTAGTGTCGAGATTGTTGCAGTTTTGTCTGTGCTTGGAGATACTGTAAGGGTTGGTGATCTGTATGTATGATTGTTTCCTTCCCTAACAAGTAGTGCTTCCATTTCTTTACTCTTTGAACTAATGCATACAACTCTTTATCATATGTAGGATATTTAACAACAACTTGGCTAAAAGTTCCAGAGTGGTAACATATAGGCTTACGATATTGCATCAATACTGCACCCATGGCGTATCGGCTGGAATATGTCTCAATCTCAAAGGGTTGTTGAAGATTCAACAGTGCTAATACTTGTGCGGTATTTATCTTCTTCTTTAAAGTGTCAAAAAAAATTTGTTGCTTTCCTTCCCATTGAAAAGTGTTCTTCACACTGGTTAAGGCATGCAAAGGATTTTATATAAAGGAGAAGTTTGAAATGAACCTCCTCCAATACTCGAATGCACCTAAGAAGCTTCGGATCTCGGTTAAACTTTTTTGCTCAGGCCAATTTACAATTACATCAATTTTGGAAGGATCAATTTTTAATTGTCCTCCTTCTACAATATGACCTAAGTATACAAGTGCAGTCTTGCCAAATTCACATTTAGACAATTTTACATACAACTTTTCCCTTTGAAAAGCATCCAATAATTGATTTACATGTCTCACATGTTCATCCCAAGTCCCGCTAAAAATAATAATGTTGTCTAAATATACAATCACAAAATCATCTAGGAAAGGCCTGAATACATAATCATCACACGCATGAAATTTGTCGAAGCATTACAAAGCCCAAACGACATAACTAACCACTCAAACAATCCTTGTTTGGATTTAAAGGCAGTCTTCCATGCATCATGTTCTACAACCCTGATCTAATGGTATCCACTGCGCAAATCCAAATTAGTGAAATAAACAACATTCTTCAATTGATCAAGCAAATCATCTATACAAGGAAGAGGGTATCAATTTTTCACCGTGATTTTATTTAAGGCTCGGTAATCGACACACATTCGCCATGTGCTATATTTCTTTGAAACCATCACGGTCATAGAACCACAAGGAGATGAACTGGGCCTGATCACCCCTTGATCCAATAAGCCTTGTACCTACTTCTTGATCTATGCGATCTCCACAACTGACATCTTGTACATGCCCACATTAGGAAGGGGAGAATCCTACTGAAGATGTATCTCATGTTGGATTTCCCTCTTAGGAGGTAATCCATCTGGTTCCTAGAAAATATCATCATACTTAGAAACAATATCAATTAATTCTTTCTTATGAGAAGGATCACATCCTTGGAAAGTGTCGGATGTCCCGACATCTTTCTCTCTTACAACCATGAGTACATATCTCTTATTAGTGTTTATGAGTCTCTTCATTTGTCTTGCACTAACAAGTGTTGTATTTACCCTCATGCTATGAGCTCCAACAATATATTCCACTCCCCCTTTAGTAAGGTGGTACTTGTTCTCATGATGAAAGAAGACTGATTTTCTATCATAAAGATAAGGACTTCCCAACACTATGCCACATATATCAAGTGATACAACATCCAAATCCACTTCATCTGTTGGAGTTACTTCACACACACCTAGGATTTCTTTTTCCTAAGGTTTTCATTTGTTCATTAGTCATAATTACTCATTATCCAGTCTCCTATATTTTAGGAGAGAATATTCCACCTGGAGAATATTCTATTTCAGTTCACACTTCAGTTTGACTAGTTGAGTTGAGTTTAGATGTTGCATTGGGATCATCACCATGATAATTCGACCTTGCCTTGGTATCATCACCAAAGTGGTGCATTAGCCTTGATTCCTTGAGTTAACTCCTCACTACTTTCTATTCAGTCAGTTAACTGAAGACTAGTTGACTAGTTAACTCAACTAGGTGGCAGTTCACTCCTGTAACTGCTTGAGAGACTAGAATAGGTGGTAGTTCACTCCCGTAACTGTTGGTGTGTGTCCAGATCACTCTAGACCACCACTATGGTGACTTGGTTCACCTCAAGTCGAACTCATTGAGTTATACAGAGTATATCATGTGTAAATTATTCATTATTCATAACGGTTAATGAGAATTCTTTCCATTCGTTCTCTCCTTCTTCTTTTTCCAATTCTCTCTGCAAATGTGTGTATCATTGTTTAGCTAGATCTATTCTGTGTAGGTTAACACATTTACATGGTATCAGAGCCGATGGACTTCTAAGCAAAATCTACACCAAAATTTTTGGCAAATACAAAAGATTGAAGACAACGGAAAGATGGAATTTCAAAAAGAATTCATTCTTACACCTTACAACTATTTTTCATGGAAGGAGAAAATAGCCATACATATTTGATCTAGAGGTTTGTATAGATTAACCATGAATACATATACAGAGCCGACATCAGCCATAGAAAAATCCAAGTACTTAAATCGCATGGATGAGGCACTCGGAACAATTCGCAGTCTTATTTCTCCCGATCTCCTTTTTCACATATCTTCTTGTAAGACTCCCAATGAAGCCTGGAAAATCTTGGAATGGATCTTTGGAAAATGGGATGAAATGAGGGGACACATGTTGGAGGTGGAGCTGCTCACATTGGATCCAAAAATCTTCGACAATATCCAATATTTCTTTACAAAATTCAAGGATTTGCTGTCACAACTCAAAGCTTGCGGGGTTGATAAATCGACAGAGGAGAAACAAATGGTTCTCACCATTCTCTCGAAGCTTGGACCTGAATTCTTTGTATTCGTATCCACATTCCATACTGTCAGATTCACCTCTGGAGCCACTTGGAATATGCCTTCTCTTGAGGACTTTATCGAATCCCTGACACAAGAGAAAACAAAGCTCATCAACATGGGCGCAATCAAAGGCCCAAGGGCACATGATGGCAGCCACAAATATCAAAAATCTAAAGATAAAGGTAAGCAGAAAGATCATGCATATACGAAGAAGGAAGAGTACACAAAACCCTTCATCGATGCCTCTGGATCCAAAGGAGAAAAGGGAAGAAAGGGAGAGAAATGCACATACTGTCACAAACGATTCCATTCGGAATCTGCATGCATGCAAAAACAAATAGATCTGATGTCTCAGATACTTCAGCAAAACAACCTTGGATATTGCATCCCCGAGGGTGCAAAGAAGAAGAAGCCAGAAGATATGAATTCCAAGACAGGAAATTCTAACCATGCCTTGATTGCAATCAACTCCTCTCCTGATGCTTGGATCGTATATTCAGGAGCATCACATCACATGGCTGCCTAAAAAGTAGTTTATTCTTCTTTGGATGCATGAAAAGGTCCTCCTATTCTAATGGGGGACAACTCTTCTGTCGAAGTCACCGGCAAAGGAAGGATTGAACTCACCAACTGAAGCTTCGAGAATGTGTTGCATGTTCCCAAGCTTTCTGTCAACCTTCTCTCCGTGTATCAGATGAAGAATTCCGACACTGGAAAGAAAGTTGTATTCACACCAAATTCCATGGACATATACAACATGCAAACCAACTCCAGGGTTGCTACCAGTGAGGTGAATCATCAGTCTAGATTGTATACATTTTCTAAATTCATTGAACCTGATTCTACTTTACTGCTTACTTATGCTGATGAAAGTAGTAGGATATGGCACGAAAGGTTTGGACATTTGAATTTAAGATACATGCAACATATTAGCAAGCACATATTAGTTGATGGTCTACCAGACATCCATTTCTCCAAGGGAGTATGTGAGGGATGTGTTCTCGGAAAACACCCTCAAGAGAAATTCGTCAAAGGAAAGTATCAGCGAGCTTCCACACCTTTAGATCTGATCCACAGTGACCTCATGGGTTCTTTGCCGCATCCATCGATCAACAAAGCGAGGTTTGTTCTCATTTTTGTTGATGGTTTCTCACGTTTTACTTGGATCTACTTTCTCAGGAAAAAATCTGAGGTCTTTCAACACCTCAAAGATTTCAAAGCTTTGGTTGAGACATAGTCTGGAAAGAAGATCAAAGTCCTTCGAACTGATAACAGGGGAGAGTATTTGAATCATGAGATTCATAATATTTTCCATGGGGAATGGATTTAGTTGCAGCATACAACTCCCTACACTCCGCAGCAAAACGGAGTTGTTGAGCGAAAAAACAGATCTCTAAAGGAGATGGCATCTTGCATGTTGCATACAAAATCACTACCACATAGACTATGGGTTGAAGCACTTAACTATGCAACATACATCCAAAACAAATCTCCTCATAGATCTATCAAGGATAAGACCCCCTACGAGGCTTGGAGCGGCCTCAAACCGTAAGTGGCCCACTTTCGCATTTTCGGTTCACGTTCATGGGCTCGGATTCCCTCTGAAAAGAGGAAGGCACTTGATCCATAGATCACTGAGTGCATCTTTGTTGGATACCCCGATGGTGTGAAGGGATATCGACTTATTGATATTTCCTCGGAGTGACTCATCATTGAGCGTAGTGTCCAATTCGAGGAAAGTGTCTCACATGTACCTCAGCAGTCGCATGCAGACACCTTCACTCTTCCACCTGTCCAAGATGATGAGCATGCACATGTTGACTCTTCTTTAGATGAGAGTTCTGATTCAGAGGATTCAGATGATTCAGATTCAGAGTTAGTACAGTCAGATGCAGAGTCAGAGCATCCAAATGCAGTTGCAGAGCCAGAGAAGATGCCCAAGTGGGCACAGACTACTCTTCAGGATGTAGGGGATCTCGTTGGTGATCCAGTCGATACTAAGAGGACTCGATCTAATTTCGAGGAGCCTCCTATTGCACTCACTGCCACTGAACCATTGCCTTCCAGCCATCTTTTCTTGGTTCATTCTTCAAATCCACAGTCTTATGGCGAGGCTGCTGGAAATCCCTTTTGGGAATCTGCCATGCAGGAGGAGTACAACTCCCTCCTCGAGAACCAGACTTGGGATCTGGTTCCCCTTCCTTCTAGGAGGAAACTTGTCAAATGTAGATGGGTCTACAGGACCAAGAGCGCAGCAGATGGATAGATCAGTAGATACAAAGCCAGGCTTGTTGCCAAAGGCTTTTAGCAGGTTCATGGTATTGACTATGATGAGACCTTCACTACAGTAGCAAAGATGGATTCCATACAATTGGCACTTTCCATTGCGGTAGCCAAGGATGGGAAGTCCATCAGATGGACGTGAAGAATTCATTTCTTCACGGTGATCTCTCTGAGGAGATTTACATGGAGCAGCCCTAGGGATTTATATAGGACTCATCTTTGGTTTGTCGACTGAAGAAGTCACTTTATGGCCTCAAGCAGGCTCTGAGGGCATGGTATGCCAAGATGGACTCCTACCTGTTTTCACAAAACTTTGTATGTTGTAAATCAGACCCGAATGTATACATGCTCAGGACGGTTGATTCACTTCTACTTTCAGTTTTTTATGTGAATGATTTGTTGATCACCGGTTGCTCGACTTCAATGATAGCTGCAGTCAAGAGGATTCTTCGTGACAGGTTTTTGATGACGAACATGGGTCTGCTACACTTCTTCCTTGGACTTGAGATCAGTCATGATGCATCAGGCATCAAACTGTCTCAAGCCAAGTATGCATGAGATCTCCTTGGGAGATTTCACATGACCAATTGCAAGTCTGCTCCGACTCCTTTCTTATTAGGAGTCAAACTTGAGGATGGTGGGGAGACTCCACTGGTTGACAGCACACTATACATATAGGTAGTGGGGAGCTTGTTGTATCTCACACACTCCAGACCAGACCTCTCATATGCATTTGGCGCAGTTTCCAGGTTCATGCAGGAGCCGCATGAGCTACATTGGAAAGATGCAAAGCGTATCCTTCGATACATATAGGGCACCATCACCTTTGGGATTCATTATGCAGCAGACTCTACATTAGATCTCATTGGGTTTACTGATTTCGACTGGGCTGGTGATATCATTGATCGCAAGTCCACATCTGGTTACTCACTCAGTCTTGGTTTCGGGCCTATCTGTTGGTTGAGCAAGAAGAAAGCTGCCATTGCTATATCTTCAATCGAGGCAGAGTATAGAGGGTTCATTAACATAACCATTCAGGATATGTGGCTACAACATTTTCTCACTGAGTTGGGCATTCAGTTTCATCGGTCGATCGTCATCTGGTGTGACAACCAGAGCACTCTGAAGTTCTGCAGAGATCCAGTTCAGAGGCAGTGGACAAAGCACATCAAGATCCACATGCACTACATCCGGGACTTAGTACATGAGGGGATCATCGACTTACAGTTATGTCCTTCAACAGAACAAACGGCATACATTTTCACCAAGACCTTCACTGAGCAGAAATTCCATTCTCTACGAGGTCGTCTTGGAGTGAAGGACACAGTTTCCTATCAACTATAGTTATTCTTTTTACATACATTGTACCTTGAGGGGGGGGGGGGGGNTTCCCATGACGTTTTCCCTCTTTCCTCACTTTATTTTCAGTGTATCTTTTGTACTTGGTTACCTAACATGGCCTCGTTGTCGGGACCCAATCTTTATTTTCACCATAGTGATGTTCAGGGGGGGTGTTGGAGTTACTTCACACACACCTAGGATTTATTTTTTCCAAGGTTTTTATTTTTTCATTAGTCATAATTAGTCATTATCCAGTCTCCTATATTTTAGGAGAGAATATTCCACCTGGAGAATATTCTCTTTCAGTTCACACTTCAGTTTGACTAGTTGAGTTGATTTTAGATGTTGCATTGGGATCATCACCATGCAACATTGGGATCATCACCATGCTAATTC
>ML778429.1:258220-268344 GCA_009831015.1 Picea engelmannii
AAAATCGCAAAAATCCTTAAAAAGAAGGAGATCAAGACCTCATTCAGACCCCTTAATACTATCAAACAGAAAATGAGATCCGTTAAGGACAAGCTCGACCAACATAACTTCAAAGGAGTTTACAGAATAGACTATTCTTGTGGAAAATGCTACATTGGAGAAACAGGTTGTTCTTTCAACACCAGGATTAAAGAGCATAGTGCTGATATAAAAAATGAACGAACTCGCACCTCAGCACTAGCTGAGCACTCTCTCACAACTAAACATCACATACGCCTCGAAGACACCAAGATCTTAGCTAAAGAAGACCATCTCCTTAAAAGACGAATTAGAGAAGCAATCGAAATCATCAAGAATCCGGATAACCTAAATCGAGACAATGGCCTAGAGATTAGTGACAGTTGGATCCTGCTCATCCGGGGAAGAAAACATCACTAACCTCTAGTACTTTCAACCTCACTTTTCCATACCTTAACATGTTCTTTGATAAACCAACCTCTAACTTAGGGTTTCACTTAGCCGAACATTAACAATACTTTTTGACACCTCATTAAATAGACCCTAATTTTAACCTACAATTAACTAATATTAATAATAATAACACCTTATGGTTAGCAATTTAAACCACCTCATCAAATTAAACCTAATTTAACAATGTCCGATTAAACCACTTAACCCTTTATTAAATACCTAACTTTACTTAACTTAACCTTAAAAACTAACTTAACCCTAAACCATTTCAAGACCAACCTAACTGATTACATTAAATCTACTGTTAACCTTTAATTAACAAAAAACTAATATTAATAATATTAAACCAAATATAACAACAATAGTATCAATTAACCCCTAATTTAAAACCACTTAATTAACTGACTAATTCACTTTTAAATATTTTTAAAAAGGACCCCCTCAAGCTTAGGGTTTCACTTAAGTCAAACACTAATATAACATTAATAATTCTTTTGCCACCTTATTAAAAAACCCTAATTTTAACCTAGAATTAACAAAAAACTAACGTTAATAACATGAACACCTTATGAGTTCTAGGTTTAACCTTTAATTTAATATTAAATCACTTGTCTAAAATTTAAATTGACCAAATCACCTTTAAACCTTAACTTAACCTAATACCTTATGACATACATTGATTACATTTTATACTAACCAACCTAATATTAACCTAAAACTGAACTTCCTCTAACCTAGGGTTCCACTTAGCCGACTACTAATAAAACAGTAATAATATTATTGCTACTTAATCTAACCTATAATTAACATAAAATCGTTTTTTCTAGCCTATATTTAACACAGAATTTTAATATTAATAACATTAACCCTAGTTTGCTAGTGTGCCACCTCATTAAATCAACCTTAATTTAATTTAATATTAATATTAACACCATGTGACTAACCCTAAATTTAGCCTATTTTTATCATAAAATTTAATATTAATAACATTAACCTATTTTTAGCCTTTTTAACCCTAGTTTGTGAATAATGCTTAGTTAATCTAATATTAATCATATTAACATCCTCAAACCTAGGGTTTCACTTAAGCCGACCACTAATATAACAATATTAACCTTAATTTAACCTTTATTAACACAAAATTAACATTAAAACTAATTTTAATAATAAGGTCAACCCTAAAATTTAGCCTATTCTTAGCTTAGAATTTATTTAACACCGTCGGGTTATCATCTTAATTCATTAATTAAATACCTAATTTGTAAAACCTCCCCAAACCTAGGGTTCATTTTTCACTATTTATTAAAGGCTCCTCTCTTATTTTTCCTCAGGCTTTTTTGTCCTGAAGATGGATCCTGTTGTGGATCCGAAACGTCGACAAGCTCTCAAAAGCACCGTCATTGTGGTTCTTCCGACATGCTCTGAGCATATATAATATCAGTGCAAAAAGAATTCAACCATCGCAATAAAACAATCAAAATATGAGCCCAACATTACCCCCATGCCTAAGGGTTTGCAGGTCCCACTGCAAACAAAAATGAATCACCCAACATGACTATATTTACGAAGGAGGGGGTGGATTAGCTTTAGAATCTTCTCCCTCTTGTTCTAAAGACTTTGTCTTGGGCCTCTTACGATGTTTCAATTGTGCACAGAAGCTGCGATTGTCATTGGTCATTTTATCAACTAATCGTTGGAGAGAATTCACTTTTTCTTGCAATACTGCATTGTCATGATGGAGATGCCTATCCATAGTCTTTCACTCTTCCAAATGTTGAAGCAACTGAGCATTTTCTTGTTGTAATTTTTCAATAACTGGAGTATGATCAGATGTTTCAAAGGAGGGCTTGGATCCCTTGATGGATTTAGAGGTTCTATCATCTTTGGAAGATGATGTAGGCATCTGTGAGGTAGGAGTAATAGAGTTCTTGCGAGAGGGAATAGGTTCAAATTTTACTTCTCTATCAGGCTCCAACTCTTCTGCATAAAATTCCATGAGTCTTTTATGGGGGCTTTCATGATCGGAAGATACTTGGATAGGATCTGAAGTGCTTGGGGGTTTTACATTAGGCTTTCCACTTGCACTTCGGGTACTTCTTCGAAAAGATTCCCCTTTGAACTGATTGGCTCCTCTTCTATTCGTAGGGACTAAAGGGAAATCTTGTTGAATTTCCTCTTGTAACTTCTTGGATTGAGGATCAATAGGTGTTGATGGAATTGGAGAATTATCAATAGGATTTTTAGTTTTCTTGCCTGATGAGGCTACAGGGGAATCAATAATTTTCTTGGTATTTTGTTCAGACAAAGAGATAGTTTGAGTGGGAGGGTTTGGAGTCTTTGGAGAATGAGGCTTAGATGGAGTAACAGTCCCTAAATCAATTGATTTCTTGCTGGTCTTGACTGTGAGATGGGGGTTTGAGAATTGATAGAGGAATTCATCCCATGTCTTACCCTATTTTTTCAACTCGATTATGACAAGCAAATTGATGAGGTCGTGGTGGAATAGAATGTTATGAGGATTGGCCACATTATTTAGTACTTGGGAAGACATTTTATCAAGACTTTTCAAGAAGTAGAAAGGAAAATTCAAGGGCTTATTAAATTGGAAATGAGCTAACAGATGAAAATGTCAAGCTTTGAAAATAGAGTATCTACCTTCACAAGTGATAATTCTGGTAATGATGATCAGGGGATTAATCATCTCATCCTTAATCCATTCTTTGGAGTACCCATTAGCTCCATAAACATTCTGAAACTGGGGCTTGAAATCTCTATTGTAGCTTGGCCATGGAAATTGATGGTGCTTGAACCAGCGATCTCCAACCCGTGGCAATTTCGTGGCTGAGGAAATTGACTCCTCAGAGACCAAAAAGGCCAGAGACCCTACGCACGCCATCCTCCCATCGAACTCGAAGGAGAATTGCAATGAAACACCATCATCGTGGCCCTGCAGACAGGCCAAGAATTGTCCCCCCCCCCCCGCACAAAGGAAAATCTCCCTACACTGTGAATTCGAGAATGGCCAGGAGCTCGGCATAGGAGGAAGGCTTGTATCATTTAGGCATGGTTACAGCATGGAGGATGAACATAGGGATGGAATTCGACACAACAAGCATGCATGAGTGAAATGGCAATTGGATCTAACCCTTTGAATTTTAATGCGCTCAAGGTGGAAAACGGTTGAATTCGTGAGCGAATTCATCACACACGATTTCCATGTGTGACTATGACTACGCCGAATTTGAATTTTGAAGGGTGTTATTTGGAGGAAATTGTAATCATGTGAGGATTAGATCAATTTCCAAGTCTTCGACTTGGACATTTGATCATAAAAATGCATTAGAAGTTGTATAATTTAATTGTCAAATGTAAATTTGAACAATATTCCATTTAATCCATCTCATATTACCAATGAACAGGTAGATCAATTCAAACAATATGTGTTTTACCTGCAATCGTGGTCACTTACAACATGTGCACACCTCATCCAATTCTTCTTATGGCGCATCATTTAGTTATCCATATGGCACCGCATATGGTCTTCCAAATGGCACTCCATATGGTACTCCTGTGCAAATGGAATTTGTTCGTATTGTAATGGATGTTTACCCATAGCACTCTGCTTGGGCACTTCTGATAGTCATGGTGAACATGAGAATAGACAGGATAAGAGTGATCCATTGTTACTTGTCGTGTCATCGTGCGTGTACACTATAAACAATATGTTCCTTTGTCTCTAAAGCGTGTAACACAAATCTGTAGTGAAATTTGTTAACAGTCTGTAATTGAAAAAAAGAACCAGTTAAGTAGTCTGTCGAAGAAATGTACAACAAGCGTATAACACACAGTGATGTCAGTGGTATATAATTTATAATTTCAATAAAAATAATTGTTGGTATAATAGCCCATATCATGAAAACAATATACAAAATTTTTACAAAGATTCTATTTCTTCTTCTCATGGATTATAGATAGGCAGTTTTTTCATTTGTCAGCTCATGAAACCCCTCCCCAACTCCTAAGTATTGTGACATCTCACAAACAAAAATAAAGGGAACCAGTCAAATCTCCAAATAGCCTAAGATTTACATCTTGTTAAGTGTATAGATAAATTTCACATATCAGCATGACAAGACGGTTAGAATATGGCCCCACCTATATGATAGAACATCCTACATATAGTTAAGAAGAGGTAGGTGAGAGAGTATTAAGACAGTCTTAAAGTTAGTTATCAATGGAATATTTATGGATTTCATTGACCTTATCTTAACCATACATACTTATTTTCAGCTTTGTCTACAAGTAATGTCGTACATCAGGACAAGTTTAAGATTTAGGAATTTTTTTATTTTATTTTTTTGTCAGATTATCATCATCACTAGGTAGAATGCCCCGCTGCC
Source organism: Picea engelmannii (assembly GCA_009831015.1). Classification (NCBI taxonomy): domain Eukaryota; kingdom Viridiplantae; phylum Streptophyta; class Pinopsida; order Pinales; family Pinaceae; genus Picea; species Picea engelmannii. The sequence continues at coordinate 263,092 of ML778429.1, forward strand.
AGCAAGCATGTTCAGTACTCTGACGATTTTACCTAGTCATACCACATGCCGGTACCCTCTTCCAGTAGACCTGTTCAGTATCCCGATGGGTTAGCCTCTTACACCCTCAAATACTGGTCCACCATCTTTTAAGATTTTAATATAAAAATTGCTTTGTGCAAGAATATGGGGAGACAAATTTGAAAAAAATGTTTCTCTTTATTTTTTATATTGGGATGGTATTTATGTTAGAGGATGAATCTCGTTTATGTATTCCTTAGAGATTGTCCTAATGAAATGGGTACTTAAGTGGACGTAACCTATCTAAATATATGGTATAATCAAGCATTTTTAGTGTGTAGTGGATGGTACCATTGGGAAAGAACAAAAAGGTATCTTTAGGCTCAACTCACTTTCCTTTTTTTAAGTTATTGTGATGTTTCCATGGCTAACCGCTAATCATACCTCCTTGTTACTTTTTAATACAGATACTTTACTCACTTACTTAGGTTTCTTGGGAAATTGTATGGATAACCTCTAAGTTTGATAGTCAAGGTATCACTTCCTTATATCCTCTAGTGGTGGAGGTTAAGAGAAACTGCCATTAAAGATGCCTTGAGAAAAAGATGGAAATCTTTGCAAAAATGTGTCTAATTACCACAAGTCGTTATTCAATTGATGCTTAGCAAACAACAAGGTTCAAATATAGCAATATTTTTGAAGGAAAATACTTCCTTTTTTGTTTCCTTGAAATTGTCTACTCTTGGTGAAATAAATACCTGCAGAAATCTCTAGAATTACCTATCAACATACTTTAAATTATTTACATATGTACAGTCGAAAATTCAAAAAAAGTTTCAAGAACAGGGGGAAACTTCCCCATCTACTAAGCCCAATGCCTTGTCATTTGACAAGACCTATAGAAAATATTCTTTGCAAATGGGTTTGTGATAAAGTTTGAGTCGATCTCCATTCACTAAAAAAGAGACTTGTCCATCGTCAATTGTTTTGATCTTAACGGCCCCATTATCATACATGGTGACTACCTCATAAGGACCCAACCACCGAGTGGTAAGTTTTCCTTTGAAATTTTTAAATCGAGAGTCAAACAACAAAGCCAAATCACTAGGTTGGAAGTGTTTCTTCTTAATAAACTTGTTGTGCCACTTGCTCCTCTGGTTTTGAACTAATATTGTTCGTTGGATAGCATCTTGCCTAATATCATCCAACTCGTTTAATTGTAGGTCTCGTTGTTTCTGAGCCTCATCTAATTTTAATCCCAATTTTGCATAAATGCGGAAAGTCCTTACTTGGAATTCTATTGGTAGAAGTACTTGTTTTCCATACACTAGCTCATAAGGGGTATGCCTAGTGGTGTTCCTCCAGGTGGTTTGATATGCCCACAAAGCCTTTGGAAGCCTATCAGCCCAATCTCGATGGTGTAATTGAACGGCCTTGGTTAGGATAACTTACAGAACTTTGTTTGTGGACTCTACCTGACCATTAGCTTGCGGGTGATAAGGAGAAGAATTGCAATGCTTGATCCCATATTTCTCCATTAATTCTCTCATCAGCTTGGAAGTGAATTGAGTGCCTTGGTTTGTTACAATTTCACAAGGAACACCAAAGCAGGTAAAGATGTCTTCATAAATGAATTCAACAACAGATTTTTTGGTAGCCCTAAATAGAGATTTTTCTTCTACCCACTTACTGACATAATCTGTACAAACCAAAATATAATTTTTCTTACGAGACATGGGTGAAATTGGTCCTACAAAGTCAAGGGTCCATTTATCGAAAGGTTCTATCATAACTTGGGCACGCAAGGGAATTTAATTAGCTGACGTGGGTCTTCCTATCCTTTGACATCTATCGCAACTCCTCACATATTTGGCAGCATCCTTAAAAATGCTAGGCCAATAGTAGCTTGAATGTAACACCTTATATGTTGTACGTTTGTCAGAAAAATGGCCACCACATGGTCCATCATGACAACTTCGTATGATTTCTGGTATCTCATCTTCTCGAACACAACTACGAATAATCAAGTCTAGACCAATATGAAAAAGGTCATGGCCAACCCAAGAGTAGTTAGCACTTTGCGTGATAATTCCACGCTTTTCATGAGATGAAAAATGAGATGGTTAATTCCTAGTAGCCAAATGATTTTCCATGCCTGCAAACCATGGGGTATTTATAGAGAGGGAAAAGAGATGTTCATATGGGAAACTATCATCGATGGGATGTTCATAACAGGATTCACCTAGTCACTCGGTGATCTAGAATTGGATCCAAAAGCTTTGATGGGGTTCAGAAATGCCTAAAAATAAAATTTCTCGGAATGGATTCAAAACAGACGTCTGCATAGGCCTCGTCGATACAAACCCAATGCAACTTGAACGGGATCAAATGGACATCGTATGCTCCTAATATGGCGATATGTTCATTTTTCCAAACAGGCAAAAAAATGATGATTGTACAATCTGTACAATGCCACGTGCTAGTTGAATGTACAGACCATATGGCTGTAGAGATGGCATGGCAGGAACAGTTGGCACTGATGTGGTAGGTTCCATATAGTTGACGTGGAAGGCACAGTTGGCACTGACATGGAAGGATCCGTACAGCTGATGTGGTAGGCTGATTGGGCGTACGGACAGATGACATGTCAGTACGGGTGGACCAATCTGGGAGTGACATGTGTCACCACTACAAGGGTGACACATGGAATGCTCGTACGACGTACATATGACACATGGTGGATTTTGACTGGGCTAGTGAGGTGACTGGACAAATAGTCGAACCATTCAGTGTTTCACATGTGGCATAGGGTTCCAGCGAATGGTGAGGTGCCACATGGCCCAGACATGAGCTGCCACGTGACACCCATTGATTGTTTCATTGGTGGTAAAATTTTTGGACCTCCCAGGAATCGATCGCATGACCTCTAGTTAGGTGAAGCACTTTGGGCAGGATGGGTTACCAACCCGCCTGTTGTAGTACTTATTAAACTATGGCATATAATTTATATTTAAGTTTGTATATGGGTCCGGGTGGAGGAGGTTAGGGATGGGGCTAGGCCCCAGCCCCTGACAAAAACTTGCCATATGATCTGATCCATATGACCCCTATTTTAATGGTTGGTGTGTATTGCAAGGGTTAGCTCCTGATCCTATGGGATGCTCCATATGACCCGGGTGCAAGTGGTTGGCACAGATATTTGGAGTTAGAGCCTGGTCTGATCGGGCCCTGGTCCCATTAAATTGCACCATAAATCCAGGGACTTACAGAGGAGGGGCCAGCACGCAACCCTTGTCCACATGGTACCATGTGACCCTATAGAGGGGGGGGTGCCCAGGCCAGAGGGGCTTATCCCTATATTTCTCCAAAAAAGTGGTTATTTAACTATAGTATATGAATTTTTAATGGATTTTAGGCCTGTTTTTGGAGATTTTTGGCCAATATTGGGGGATATTGGGCCCTGTTGGTGTAAATATATGTTTAGTATATTTCACTCATTTATATGTCAATCTAATATTCATAATCAGTAGAGTTGATGCATTATATGTGCCGACAATAGGTAGTTTATCTATGTCTGATGAGTATAGAATAAAGAAGAGACATTCGAAACTCAACACTTTGTTTTCACACTTCAAATATAACACTCTCCACACATTTCAAAATTCAGAAAGCAAAACTCATAAACAAGCAAAATATCTTGCTCAGGTGACGGACTTGTTCATTGATGGCTCATGAAAGGAAAAGATGAATTTTGATTCTATCTCCTGGAGCAACTAAACTAACAACAATTAACACTTTGCGCATTCGCAACAATCCATTATAGGTGCATGTAGGGTGAGAGATGGAGGTCTTGATTGTGCATGTGTTAGCAAGGTGTAACCTAATCAATTCTAGAAAAGAAAGCTAAGTGTAGTTGGATGCTCCATTAAAGCTCATGTATAGTGAAATATGGAGATCCAACTGTTTCTACATTGCCACACTTTGCAACAAAATCGAATAGTGAAATCAAAACAAAATAACATGAAATCAAAATAGCAAGTACATGAAATGAAAATCTACACTAATAATTTACAATGACCTTACCAAGATGGATCGGTGGCTCTTGTTGATGCCAACATGGAAGATTTTAGATCATCATATGCTAACTTCTAAGAGACACAAGATCATTGAATTCAAACTTGCATTAATCTTCAACAAGTAGGTTTACAAAAAGAGTCTTTTCATGAATCCAATCTACATCATAACAATTCTCTTCCTCTCATGAAGAGAGGGCACTCTCTTTTATACATGAGAGCTTTGAAAAGAAGATAAGCATCTCATAATTATAGATCCACTTCTCTCTCAACCAATTTCCCATTATTACAAAATATGATCCCTTCAACTCCTTACATATCTCTCATATATCTTGGATAAGATATTTTTATCCATATCTCCATGATCTTCTCCTTGGAATAGGCTTGAATTATCTCCTCAAATCTTGAAATGGTGGAGGAAGTATTTGAGAAGTCTTTTTGAATTAATCCTTCACATATTCCTACACATGACAAAGCTCACACATTTTTGAGACATATATGAAAACATGTCAATTTTCTAATATTTAATCACAAATTTCCTTTTAATACTAAAATGAATAAAGTGGAAAATAATAAGGTGAAACCCAAATATATTTATGAAAATGATATCATGAAAGGTTAATGGGGTGATGAAATGTGAAGAATGATGAAGGGAAAGGTGGATGAAAATACAACATTTCTGAGTCCCAACATACCCCCCAACTAAACTTGTTGCATGTCTGCATGCAACTATGCATGGATCTTCTCAAGAAATTTTGGCATCTGAATTTCGGATTTGAGTGATGATAATGAATGTTTCCAGGATGGGAATGACATGAGTAGCAACTGACCTTTTCTTATGATTGGTTCTTGTGTGACAACCATGAATATAAAGAATGTTGGTTCTCGTGTTAACAACATTTATTTCATTATTTGTTCTCTTGTTGTTATGATAATAATTTACCCATATATTTACTGGAAAAGATAAGCTATCAATGTGCATAAGGAAACATCACTAAGTATAAGAAATCTCTTTTGCATATTTTTGAATCATGCCAATATGTATATCAATGTTTATGAAGCAAAGTGCAACAGAGTATCGTTGGAAGAAAAAAAACATTGGTAAATGGTAAATGAAACGAAAAATGAAATAATGGTAGTGGGAAAAGTGAAGTTATGATAGAGGATATAGTTCCCCCCC
>ML778429.1:283249-318369 GCA_009831015.1 Picea engelmannii
ACCATTGCTCCCTGCTGTCGTTGGCCCCCATAACATTCGACGCCAACACTTTCTCATGTTATGGTGGGTCTTACTTTGCGACTATTGCAGTTCTTTTTATCATTTGTCGAAGACCTCTGAACCTGGTAGGGCCATCAATGCCCCCATCATCATCGCTTCTTATTACCGCGATCATTACCTATTGTTCAGAGTATATTCCTTTGCAGAATTGTCTTCTGCCTTTATCATCACCGCCCCCGAGGGCGCTGCAGTTATCTACACCAACACTTCCATCATCTTTTTTCAGAGTTACATAACACGAGCATGGGGCATGCCCGCCTCATTTGTACACAGTTGTATATTGTTACGCACCTTATGGAAGGTCGGGTTCTACCGGTTCCTTTCTTCTCCAAAGGATTTCTCTACACGGTCCCACTCTTTCTCTCTCTTACAACACCATTATCAGTAGAAGAAACATTGATGGATTTCGGCTATACGTATTCTCCTAACCTCATCCATCAATGGGGCATCTGTTATCACTGAAATTTCGTCCGCACATGGCGACAAGAACTCAGCATCGTCAAACAGGAATGAAGTCATTCATGGCACTGAATTAATTTCACAGCATTGCAAAATGGTAAAAAACTATACAAAGTATCCAAAAATCAAAGGGCGCTTTACAGAAGTTGGGTGCACGCGCATATGCGCGGAACAGGAATGTACAATGTGTGCATGCGCACACGACGCGCAGTTGTTGGCGCAAAAACCCGCGCACCTGCTAAACGGTGCATTTATGGAATTGGTCGGCCTCCCAACCACTTATGGATCATCTCCCAAGCCGATTTGACTCCCAAATCTGAGCTGAATCTGCATGGTAGGCTGGTCAAAGACCTAATTAAGCCCTAAAGAGCCCATTTTCACACCTCAAAGGAGTTACATAATCACCCAATGCAATGCTATAAAAAGCCATGAGGAAACCTCATTTTCTTAAGGAATTTCATGTAATGTTATGCTGCTTAGATTGTTTTAAGGACTCACTCCTTGGCAATAACACATAAGCACCATTTCATTGAGCCATTCACCTCTCCATTGAGTGAATGTGCTTGGATTTCTTTCACCATCATTCTCATTTTATTATTGTAAGGAGAGCAAGTTAGTGAGGGAACAAGAGCCTTCCATTGGAGAAAGAAGGGACTCATAGTCCCCTTCCTTCATTGTGCTTTGGTTTCATCAATTGATCAGCCTAAAAACATTGGTGATATTGGTCTTGTTGTCTTTGTTATTTCTTTATCCATATGCTCATAGTTTTAGTTTGTTTTAATTTAATTCTTGCTTATAGTTTTGTTCTTTTATTTCTCTAACCCTTTCCTCTACAGTTGTCATGCTCAGCAAGACCCAACTGGGCATGTAAGCACCTTTTATTTTCTCACAAGGTGACGAATTGGGTGCAAACAATAGCAAACGCCATGATGTTTATGATGAGTAACAATTCCTTCAAGTAGTCAACAAAGCATGTTTTTTCAGAAAAATGTTGCAATTCTTGAAAATCACTGTGGCATGGAATGTGAGCATCTTCATTCCTGCAATCAAACTTAGTATTAATCCTACAATCAAATGTATGAGATCATCGTAAAACAGAAAATGCAAGATTAAGTATGAATGCAGCAAATTAAAGAGATATAAAGTGTGCTTTACTTGTTGTTGTTGTGCGCTTATTCCATTGTTGATTGCTGCTTGAAGTGACTTAAGAAAAACAAATTAATGTTAAGCATATTGTTTCTAGGAATTAGAGAATGTCCATTTGCAATTTTATTTGTTTTTGTTGTTTTGATTTTTAAGTTTTAAGTGTTTTTTATTTTTATAAAGTTTTTCTTTTTGCAAATAAAAAATTATTACTTCGGTTATATATATATATATATATATATATATATATTGAGTTTTTGTATATATAAGTTTTTATTGTGTTTTGGTTTATTTTTCCCAAAACAAAACAAACAAAAAAACCATCAACAAAAGGAAATCCTTCGTGGGACATTTAAAACAAGAGAAACCATCATAAAAGTTTTGACAAAAGATTTTTTTCCCACTGACTCTCTTGGGATAGAACGATGGATGATTACCTGAAATTTTTCGGATCGCAGCCACTTGCCATACTCACAGGGATGGCTCAACGAGGACACTCTAAATTATATATCATTCTCACACTGTCATCTTTGTGTATGCAACATGGAATAAGGTACTAGCCCAGCTACCAACCACAGAGAGAATTCAGAGACCTGCAACACCCATAAGAAAAAATTTCAAATCTCTCTGAGATGCAACATCATGTCTAACAACAACAATCAGTTGACTTCAAATCTAAGGGCAAATGCAACTGAGTTCTCCATCCGTCCTGAGATTAACGTAGTCTTCCCTCCTAGCAAATCGTGCATCTCTTCTTCGATAGTACATCTCCTCTGATGTACTCATCAGAACGTAATACATATCCAGAGTTCAAACCAATTATTATGTCATGGCCATCATCATTATTATTACTAGAGAGTGCAATCATCTCCTTTACAGAGAGTCCTCGCGCTTAGAATAGTGAGATGAGGTTGCTCAGACTGGAAGTGGGACGAAGAATGTATTGTTGGCGTCGCTTTTGCTCGTTGTTGTCAAGTCTCGCCTCCCCATTATCACCATCCATGAAGGTTCGCCTAACTGGTAATTGATAATTTGATCAAACATATTAACGATTGCATGATATGGTCAGATTCCAGATCACTTTCAATTATTCAAATAGCAATATAAGCAAAGCCTGACCAAGGTTTATCTGCCAAGTTTGGTTGTATCTCCCTTGCAAGGGCAGGTTTTTGAACGCACAGATTGGTTGTTTGATCGATCGCCATTAGATGCAATCTTTGCAATCACAAAGGTGGTGTCGTTGATTCTGGTGTCACCCTTATCCCCGCAAATTTTCGGGCACACCGCATTCGCGTTGGTTGTGCACTCCGTGGACTCACAGGGGTGGAGACTACTGATATTATTGGTGGCATAGCTTGGAACCACAGACATTGGAAGATTGTAACCTTTCTCCAACGTAACAGAATATGTGTCCGGCTTCGCTATTCCTCCCAGAAGTTCGAACTCCGCCTTTTTTATTGTCATTATATGACTCTCGTCTTTTTCACTGCAGATTTCATCCACAACCACTGGAATCGCAGCCTCCAATCCCTTGGGAATTGAAGACGCAAACAATCCTTCCCCAAATGGATATCGACCAGAATGGATCTTCCTTCCATGAATATGACTCCTCTGCTCTCACTTTTCTCATCTGAGGAGGAGGAAGATCATTTGACCCCACAATTGCAGGCCACACAGGAAATGTGCAATTGTTCACCACCCTAATTGTCTTATAAACCATAGGTGACTCTGCAGTTCTCAAACAGAGAAAATACATAAATGTAATAAGAAACATAGATATCCATGTCGTCATCATTAACCGGTGGTTGCTTCGACTTCCAACCATTTTGGAGGTCGATAAAAACAAAATATAACTTCACAGATTAGCCTAAATTTGGCTTGATGTTGTAAGAGAATTTCTGTAAGAGAAGACAAAGATTGATGGAACGATAATTGCTTTCTTGCAACTTCACAAATAATCGAAATTTGAAATCTCTGCAAGAAAATAGATAGGAATGACAGGCTAGGGATGTGGCATTTATAAGGCATGGATGGAGAAATGGCGTGGCCTGGAATGTGGGCATACCATGTCCACTAATAGTGTTTGTAATGGCCATATTTTTCTGTAATGGATGGTAATTCAATTAAGCAGCGGAGTGGTCCACAGAAGGCACCTCCTCTCAATGCACACACAGGCGAGATTTACGGGCTTTCGCAAACAACAAAGAGAGAGAAGGCTCATATTTCTGGAGATCTGCAATGATAAGGTTGCTAGTTGGCTAAGTTTGCTAGTCGGCTAAGGATAAGGGCATTTTGGAGATCTGCAACGATAAGGTTGCTAGCTGGCTAAGTTTGCTAGTCGGCTAAGGATAAGGGCATTCTGGAGATCTGCAATGATAAGGTTTCTAGCTGGCTAATATCTAGTATTCCATTTGAGCCCCTTCAAAATGCTTCCATCCTCATCGAATTGAATGTCATGGCCACTTTCTCTGGAGTAGATCTCAATTTCCGAAACCGATCTCGGCCATATCCATGCCTACGCACTTAGCATTCACACACCTATTCCATCAACAACAGTTTATCGGATAAGAGGCAGAAATTGTTGTTCTTTATAGATGATTATTCATCATTCAAGTGAGGTAATCGCGGCATGGAGTGGAGTTCTCGAGGGGGAGATATGAGAACGTGGGAATATTGAATGACACGATTGATTGATGGTGAAGTCCGTTCTATTCATGGAGGTTGTGCTTCATGCCCATATATGAATATGAACTCCTTGGATTCATTATTGAATGTCTGCCATCTTGTTGACACAAGCAAAGAGGTCCTTCTCTCGGCTCAACAAGCTCAAAAATTTGATACAGTATGCTATCAGGACATCCCATTACAGATGTTGGTTGTGAGCCAATACATGAGGCACTTGTCAACTGGAAAACCGCCAGAAACTCTTGTACATCAAGTCCTTAATAAAACTGGCTACATAAGATATTAATTCTGGATAGCTTCCGAACAAAGTTATACTTGTTGCATCCTACATTTTTCCTATATGGGCAGTTAAAGTACAATCTGCTATAGCAGTCTGGAGTTATTCTCATCATGAACTGAGTTGAAGTTATTGTTTGTGCAGTAATTGAGCATGAATTCTTTTGAGAAAATAATCATAAGAGCTCATGGAAGAGGGGCACCTCATGGATAGTTTGCGTGTTGCCATTCTTTATGAAAGTCGTTGAAGAAAATTCCCACTATGAAGCTCAAAAAGTGTGTCACATGGATACCTGCAAGTAGTGATCCGAAATCGGATTCAGAAGGCTGTTAGGGCATGAAAAATGCTCAAAAATGAAAGTGCTCAGAATCCAATGAAACTAACACCATTGTGTCCAGCTCGTCTTCCTGATTCCGGTGGTATAATTTTTATGTCAAACGGAGTCCGTATGAAGAAGATATCGCATTCTGTCCGTCGAGCCAAATAGGCAAAATTTTGGGATGTTGACTGTACCTATCCATACAGTGACACGTGTCTGTCCGTACAGCTGATGTGGTGTAACCAAGATGCGACATGTGGTAGCATTGGAGGATGACAAATGGCAGCATCAGGAGAGGACACGTGGCGGCTTTCGTACAAGACATGTGGCAGCATCAGGAGACAGCACGTGGCAGGTCCGTACAGGACACGTGGAAGCCTCAGGCAGTGACACGTGTCAAGCTGATTTGGCATTTTTGGCGCGTAGGTGGACCAATCCTAAAGTGACATGTGTCACCACTGGAAGGGTGACATGTGGCACAGATGACATCAGCAGCTTGCGTGGCTCGGATGATGTGGCGTATGGAGGATGACGTGGCTCTATGACGTGGCAATGATGCGACAGTTTGATGTGGCAGCACGTGGTCCAATCAGATGTCGACACATGGCATCTTTGTGGGCAAATGATTGGGTGCCACGTGGACCAATCAAGGGCTGCCACGTGGCACCCCACGGTTGGCTGTCTGTTTATGTGTAAAATTTCATGGCGACGTCGGGGATTCAAACGGGTGACCTTCCGTTAGCCCAAAGTCTTTGCAACTGTCGAGTTACCATTACACCACATGTTATTCGTTGTTTGATATACGGGTATATATGTATTTTAATTTGAAATTTGGTTTGGTTGGGCCGCGACCAGGCCAGGGCCTAGCCCCAGCCCTTGGTCGCGCGCCGTTTAAACATGATCGCATATATATAATGTTTGCGCGCACGGGAATTGACCCGTGATAAATGTAAACAGTTGGGCGGTTATAACCATAGCCCGAGGGTTCTATGCAAGCCATGTGACCGGGCTTTCAAACCACATTTTACATATAGCGCGGGGTTTGTGTTAAGCCCACGGTTCAAACATGAGTCAAGTGACCGAGGGAGCGCGCGCCCATGGTTAGAGGGCTAAGGCTGTTTATTAACTACATTATGGTTTAAAAGTGGGTTTTAACCACTTTTTGGTTAATTAAAGCCTTTTTTAAATGTAATTAACTCATAATTGGGAGTTATTGGGCTTTTTTTTAGAGCCTAAATTTTGGGAGGAAGTTGGAGATTGACAACCAACTTTCCCACTATTTAACCAAGGCCATGTTGAGGCCATTGGGTGAGCTTTTGAGAGCTTTTGGACGGTTTTGGAGAGCAGAGATACTGAGGCAAAGCCAGGTCTAAGCGAGTTTGAGGCAAGGAAGCTGTTGAGGTAGAGATGTTGTCGGACGATTTCTGAGAGCTCGGGACATCCATTTCAGGTGTCGTAAGTTGTGCAAGATTCTAGAGATCATGGCGAACATGACCAGATTAGTCTAGAAGCCAATCGGCATTGTAAAGATGTACTAATAAGCTTTCGAAAAGAAATAAAGAAGCCTCCCTCACAAAGAAAAGGCCCGGAGACGTAGGCAAAGTTACCGAACTCCGTTATCAAACTTGTGCATTATGGTTTGCTGTTCTTTATTACATTTCATATTTTCAGATATGTCTATGGCTGTATAATTCATTTCTTTTCTCTCTCTTTCGTTAAGTTTCCCAATGGTTAATAAATGCATGCAAATAAAACTCAACCATAGTCATTTCAAAAAATCCTGACGGATCAAGTGGTATCAGAGCTAGTTGACATTTGGAATTGAGTTTTGCATGTTAGCCAGGGAAGAGCACATCTCAAGGAGAAAAATGGCATCTACAGGAGGACTTTCTCAAGACGAGAAGAAGTTCAGAGATTCGGTGTTTGCCATGGCCGAGATGGTGAAGGTGTTGTATGAAGACTACTTGGAACGAAAGAGCATGGTTCAAGTAAAAGCTTCAAAGAACAACAAAGGAAAAGAAGCATTGAAGGAAGTGCCTTCTACATCTGTTTTAGACAACATATCTGAGGTATGCAGTGAAGGTTTCTCAGCAAATTTTCCCCATACTCATCAAGTTGGTTTTGGTGAATTCGAAAAACACACAAAAGGTGTAGGTTTGAGAATATTAACCAATATGGGTTATGAAAAAGGAAAGGGCCTTGGATGTAGAGGTCAAGGCATTGTAAATCCCATTGAGGTTGAGGAAACGCCTCGATACTTAGGATTGGGATATGGCGAAGGGGACCTTGGAGAGTTTTCCAAGATAGGTTCCAAATCTTCGGAAGCAAGTGATGCTTCAAATGGCCAACTTAAGACATTGCAGGAACACTTCACAAAAGGAAATGGCGCATCACTTCAAGGTTGCGGTAGTGAATGCAAGTCGTCTCCAAAGAAAAGTGAAGATCAGCATGGAAGGTATAATGGTCATGTTTTTGTTAATTCTCCTTTTGATTATAACAAGCATAATCAAGTAAACCGGAACTTGTGGAAACTTTATCCATGTACTTATTGTCATTCACCTAAGCATTGTGTTGCCAAGTGTTGGAAGAGACAAACTTTGTACAGGAAAACTATGTCGTCCAAGAAGGAAACATGACGTAAAGGCTCAAGTCCACAATGGAAGAAGGAGAAGGTTAAGCGGGTCTGGATGCCGAAAACTCATTGTACGTTCTGCAACAAGAGTGGACATCAAAAGGCTAGTTGTTGGAAGCTTAATCTAGAGCTTCGTCCAAATAAGGGCAAGAGGATTTTGCATGCACCCACGAAGGAGGACGGATTACCAGCGAAGCAAGAAGAACACCATGAAGGAAGGAAAGCAGTCACTTGGTTCTGCCAGAAGTGGATGTCTAAACTTCATTGTGTTTTGCTTCCCCTGATGTAATCATCTTTCAGAGACAAGGAGCAAGCCGGGTGGCCTATTCCGAGCTTGTCGAGTGGTCAGTAACCTTTTGGGGACCAAAAGGTCTTATTGTTGGGAGGTGTGATCCGAAATCGGATTCAAAAGGCTGTCAGGGCATAAAAAATGCTCAAAAATGAAAGTGCTCTGAATCCGATGAAACCAACACCATTGCATCCGGCTCGTCTTCTTGATTCCGGTGGTATAATTTTTATGTCAAACGGAGTCCGTATGAAGAAGATATCGCATTCTGTTCGCCGAGCCAAACAGGCAAAATTTTGGGATGTTGACTGTACCTGTCCGTACAGTGACACGTGTCTATCCATACAACTGACGTGGCGTAACCAGGATGCGACATGTGGCAGCATCAGGAGAGGACACGTGGCGGCTTCCATACAAGACACGTGGCAGCATCAGGAGACGGCACGTGGCAGGTCCGTACAGGACATGTGGCAACCTCAGGCAGTGACACGTGTCAAGCTGATTTGGAATTTTTGGTGCACAGGTGGACCAATCCTAAAGTGACACGTGTCACCACTGGAAGGGTGACACGTGGCACGGATGACGTCAGCAGCTTGCGTGGCTCGGATGATGTGGCGTACGGAGGATGACGTGGCTCGATGATGTGGCAATGACGCGATAGTGTGATGTGGCATCACGTGGTCCAATCAGATGTCGACACGTGGCAGCTTTGTGGGCAAATGATTGGGTGCCACGTGGCCCAATCAAGGGCTGCCACGTGGCACCCCACGGTTTGTTGTCTGTTTATGTGTAAAAGTTCATAGCGACGCCGGGGATTCGAACGGGTGACCTTCCGTTAGCCCAAAGTCTTTGCAACGACCGAGTTACCGTTACACCACATGTTATTCGTTGTTTGATATACGGTTATATATGTATTTTAATTTGAAATTTGGTTTGGTTGGGCCACGACCAGGCCGGGGCCTAGCCCCAGCCCTTGGTCGCGCGCCATTTAAACATGATCGCATATATATAATGTTTGCGCGCGCAGGAATTGACCTATGATAAATGTAAACAGTTGGGCGGTTATAACCATAGCCCGAGGGTTCTATGCAAGCCATGTGATCGGGCTTTCAAACCACATTTTACATATAGCGCGGGGTTTGTGTTAAGCCCATGGTTCAAACATGAGCCAAGTGACCGAGGGAGCGCGCGCCCACGGTTAGAGGGCTAAGGCCGTTTATTAACTACATTATGGTTTAAAAGTGGGTTTTAACCACTTTTTGGTTAATTAAAGCCTTTTTTAAATGTAATTAACTCATAATTGAGAGTTATTGGGCTTTTTTTTAGAGCCTAAATTTTGGGAGGAAGTTGGAGATTGACAACCAACTTTCCCACTATTTAACCAAGGCCATGTTGAGGCCATTGGGTGAGATTTTGGGAGATTTTGGACGGTTTTGGAGAGCAGAGATGCTGAGGCAAAGCCAGGTCTAAGCGAGTTTGAGGCAAGGAAGCTGTTGAGGTAGAGATGTTGTCGGACGATTTCTGAGAGCTCGGGACATCCGTTTTAGGTGTCGTAAGTTGTGCAAGATTCTAGAGATCATGGTGAACATGACCAGATCAGTCTAGAAGCCAATCGGCATTGTAAATATGTACTAATAAGCTTTCTAAAAGAAATAAAGAAGCCTCCCTCACAGAGAAAAGGCCCGGAGACGTAGGCAAAGTTGCCGAACTCCGTTATCAAACTTGTGCATTATGGTTTGTTGTTCTTTATTACATTTCATATTTGCATATATGTCTATGGCTGTATAATTCATTTCTTTTCTCGCTCTTTCGTTAAGTTTCCCAATGGTTAATAAATGCATGCAAATAAAACTCAACCATAGTCATTTCGAAAAATCCTGACGGATCAAGTAGGAAAGGATGCAATCTCTTTCTCGCAGTAAAACCTAGGTGTACATGTACCATTGTTAAATCCCACTACAAAGAAGGAATATCCATCCAAATGCGAAGACTGGATAGTACAACGTTTTATTACTGCAAATTTATTTTTTCTTTTGTTATTTTTATTTTTATTTTTATTCATTTTATGTTTTGAAAAAAATAAAAATAGAAGAACTTAAAAAAATTTACTTCGCAAACTTATTGAAAATTTGTGCCCAAATGGAAACAATTGTAGACGGAAAATAGATTAGGCAATTTTTATGTAATCGTCAATAATTAAAATTCTTCCTGAAATTAATTTTAGTTATCCTATTTTTTTATCCTCGTGATCGCACTAAGCGCGGAGGAGAGCATACTTATTCTAAAATAAAAAAACTTGAAGATAGCGTCCTACCTACATTATGCTAATTAAAAATTAGAGATTAGTTACGTGTAGTCAAATATCCAATGTAACCATAAGCGCAACAGTAATAAGAATATGTTCACTGTGAATTTCATAATTGACAATCAAAAATATACATAAATGTGTGAAATTAAGTGTTGAAACTGTAAATTAACAAAATAAAAAGAAAAACTAAATGGATCTAACCTCGTACTCGCTTGAAACCATCATTCGATAATTCTTTCGTAGGCATAGTTTTCACTCCTTGGATCATGCCACAACTCCTCGATCTCCTACTCGCATAATTGTTTGTCATCAGATGTGAAGGGTTCCTTGTATGTTGTTTCTTCATTTGCCTCTGGAGGAGTAATTAAACTTTCAGTTGTTGTCAATATATCCTCTTCCAGAGAAGAGGAGATCCTGACTTTTGCTAGGATCTGAGTGAGTTGTTCCAAGATTATACTCATAGTTAAACCATATTGAAAAAGGAGAATGATTTATCATCAAATATTTGAATTTTAAAACTAAGAAATTAAAACTATTTGTAAAAATAAAACACACCAAACTTGAACTCTTTGCGTTATTGGAACCATGTTGTCACCAGGTTATCAGTTCGCACAAGTTAGCTCATCATAAATAAAAACTAAATTTTCATAAATAGAAGCATACTTTTGCATAAAATGAGGAGAAACACAGTTTTTCATAAAAGGGAGAGGACAACCTAACTTTGGAGCAACCCCACTAAAGTGGATGTGTGGGTTATTCCCTCACGACTTACCATCTTCTCTCCACCCTTAGGTCGTCCATAAAACCAATCCAAAATCATTAAATCAATCTAATTCAAATGCTACCTATTACTGTTTACAACTCTCCGGCAACGGCGCCAAAATGTTGGTGTAAATATATGTTTAGTATATTTCACTCATTTATATGTCAATTCTGGATTCGTAATAAGTAGATTTGATGCACTATATGTGCCGAAAATAGGTAGTTTATCTATGTCTGATGAGTATAGCATAAAGAAGAGACATTTGAAACTCAACACTTTGTTTTCACACTTCAAAGATAACACTCTCCACACATTTCAAAATTCAGAAAGCAAAACTCATAAACAAGAAAAAGCTAATGCTCAGGTGATGGACCTGTTCATTGATGGCTCATGAAAGGAAAAGATGAATTTTGATAATATCTCTTGGAGCAACTAAACTAACAACAATTAACACTTTGCGCATTCGCAACATTCCATTATAGGTGCATGTAGGGTGAGAGATGGAGGTCTTGATTGTGCATGTGTTAGCAAGGTGTAACCTAATCAATTCTAGAAAAGAAAGCTAAGTGTAGTGGGATGCTCCATTAAAGCTCATGTATAGTGAAATATGGAGATCCAACTGTTCCTGCATTGCCACACTTTGCAACAAATTCGAATAGTGAAATCAAAACAAAATAACATGAAATCAAAATAGCAAGTACAGGAAATGAAAATCTACACTAATAATTTACAATGAGCTTACCAAGATGGATCGGTGGCCCTTGTCGATGCCAACATGGAATATTTTAGATCAACAAATGCTAACTTCTAAGAGACACAAGATCACTGAATTCAAACTTGCATTAATCTTCAACAAGTAGGTTTACAAAAAGAGTCTTTTCATGAATCCAATCTACATCATAACAATTATCTTCCTCTCATGAAGAGAGGGCACTCTCTCTTATACATGAGAGCTTTGAAAATAATATAAGCATCTCATAATTACATATCCACTTCTCTCTCAACCAATTTCCCATTATTACAAAATATGATCCCTTCAAATCCTCATACATATCTCTCATATATCTTGGATAAGATATGTTTATCCATATCTCCATGATCTTCTCCTTGGAATAGGCTTGAATTATCTCCTCAAATATTGAAATGGTGGAGGAAGTATTCGATAAGTATTTTTCAATTAATCCTTCACATATTCTTACACATGACAAAGCTCACACATTTTTGAGATATATATGAAAACATGTCAATTTTATAATATTTAATCACAAATTCCCTTTTAATACTAAAATGAATAAAGTGGAAAATAATAAGGTGAAACCCAAATATATTTATGAAATATATCATGAAATGTTAATGGGGCGATGAACTGTGAAGAATGATGAAGGGAAAGGTGGATGAAAATACGACATTTTTGAGTCCCAACATGCCCTTTTTGAGGCCAGATCTTTGGGAGAAGTTGGGAGATGGCTACCAACTTCAGATATATATAAACTAGGCCTTCTTAAGGCCATGGGAGTACATTCAGAGCAGGTTTATGCTGAATATTTTCTTATCCAAAGTCATTTTTATGCAGGGAATTTGTTGAGGAGCGCAACTTTGCGGGCTATTTTTGGGAGCTCCGGTCATCTGATTTCAGTGTTGTTTATTTTGTTGGGTTCTAGAGATCTGGTAGAACAAGACCAGATCAGTTTTGTAACCTTTTGGTACTGTTATGATTCCATTTTAAAGCTTCTAACAGAAATAAGAAATCCTCACCCATTGAGACAAAGGCCCAGAGACGTAGGCGAGATTGTCGAACTTCGTTATCACATTGGTGTTATGGTTTGATGATGTTTTCTGCTCTATTTCAGATATGCATATGTGTATATGGATGTTATGTTTTCTCATCTTTTATTCCTCTTTCATTAGCTTCCTAAATGGTTAATTAACACATGCATAATAACTCAACCATTTTCGTATAAAAGATATTTTCGGATTAAGTGGTATCAGAGCTAGTTGACGTTTGGATTTGAGTTTTGCATGTTAACCAGGGAAAATTTACATCGTGGTGAAGGCAATCTTGTTGAAGAGAATCCATTGATTGGATTGAGAAAGAGAACTTCTCAAAGCAAGAATATGGCATCGAAAGAGGGACTTTCTCGGGATGAGAAAGAGTTTCGAAAAATGTTCTTCACCATGTCGGAGATGATGAAGGTTTTGTATGAGGATTACTTGGAACGGAAGAGACCAAATCTGAGTGAATCTTCATAGGGAAAAAGTGAAGAAGGAGAGGATCCTCCTCAAATTCCTCCTTCACCTCCATCTTCACCTCCTTCTTTTCCTTCTTCTTCAAGTTCAAGTTCTAAATCCAATGCAAAGAAACGTGTCCATAAACATAAGAATGAAATGTCTTTATTAAAACTTGATGTTAAATTCAAATTACCCAGGGATGATGGTGAAGTTAATTCAGAGAGACTTGACAATTGGGTCAGACAGATGGAGGGTTATTGCAGTGTGCAAAAAATCAAGGATGAGGCAACTCAGATCAAGTTGGAATCACTTAGACTTGCAATCACAATACTTATCTGGTGGCAAAGAAAGTTGCAAAATGGCACGCAACAAGTGGGTAATGTATTTCCATCATGGCAAAGTTTTATTTATGCACTTAAGCAATTCTATCCTTTGGGTTATAAAGAGAAAGTGTTAATTGAATGGAAAGCTTTAAAACTAAGAAAAGGACAGACAGTGCAAGAATACACAGATGGATTTCGTAAAATGGCATTGATGTTAGATATTCCCTTACATACCCAAGAAACTCTTATGAAGTATATAGGAGGTTTACCTGCACATATTCAAAAAATTGTATTCATGTTTGCACCAACTAATCTTGATGAGGTTTTTGTTCAAGAAACATACATTGAAGCAGGGAAAATAGGTGTTGGTGTATCGGGGGAATCGACTTCAAGGAAAGAGGACAAAAGGAAGTGGCATGGAAAGAAGAAAAATACAGTGACAAGAAAGGAAGAGAAGCCATCTTGCAAGCATTGCAAGAAAGAGGGGCATGATGAGGACCGTTGTTTGAAATTGCATCCCGAGAAGAGGCAAAAGTGGTTCAAGTAAAAGAAGGGGAGGCAAACAGTTGCGGCAACAACACGACCAACAGACTTGGGGTCAGATTCAGGTGATGAATATAAGGTCTCATTGGTTGGTATGACAAGTAAAATTGGTGAAGGATTTGATTGTAGAAGTAACTTGTTTCACATAAGGGTCATCAAGAGGAACACTAAGGTTGACACATTTATAGATAGTGGATCTCAATCTAAATTAATTTCAGAGGAATTGGTTAAGAAATTGGGATTAAAAACACAGATGCATCATAATCCCTACACACTTAAATGGATAAGAAACAATCATCAATTGCACATAACAAAGAAGTGCACATTAAAATTTGCAATTTCATCTAAGTGTGTGGACAAGGTAACATGTGATGTGGTGCCACTAAGTGAATGTGGAATGGTCTTAGGCAATCCATACTTGTATGATCGTAAAGAAATCTTCTACGAAGAAAAGAATCAATATCATTTAACCAAAGCAAGTCAAGAATATGTGGTTCATGATCATCATGTAAAGGAAAATAAAACTCTTCAAACAATGGAACAATTAAGAAAGGTAGTTCAAGTAAGCAACACACCTATAATTGTTTCAAATCAAGTAATCAATCTTAAGCAAGAACAGGAGATGATTGTAGAATGGAAAATCAATCACACTTTGCTTCAAGATAGGCTAATCTCGTGCAAATATAACAAACATATCAGCTCATTTGCATTCATATTTTGGATACTATCATTAGTAATGTTGTCTACATGGATAATAGTGGCTTCAGTAAGATGTCATAGGGTACAAATGGCTAACAAAATGCTGTCAGTTATCATGATTGTTTTAGAGTTGATATTGATGAGACATGTGCACATGACAGAGTTCAAAGGCAGAGAACAAGTTTGGTGGCCTATCCCGAGATTTATGATTGGTCAATAACCTTTTGGGGACCAAAAGGTCCTTAGTGGGGAGGTGTGATCCAGAATTGGATCCAGGAGCTTGATGGGACTCAGAAATGCCTAAAAATGAAAGTTCTCATAATGGATTCAAAACGGACATGTGTGTACGCCTCATCGATACGAACCCAACGCAACTTAAATGGGCTCAAACGAATGTCATATGCTCCTTCTATGGAGATATGTTCATTTTATAATAGGCAAAAAAATGATGACTATATAGTTCGTACAGTGCCACGTGGCAGATGATTGTACATGTTATACGGTCATACAGCTGACGTGGTAGGCACAGTTGGTGCTGATGTGGCAGGGTCCGTACAACTAGTGTGGCAGGCACAGTTGGCATTTACATGACAGGGTCTGTACAGCTGACATGGCAGGATGACTGGGCGTACAGACGGATGACATGTCAATACGGGTGGACCAATCCGAGATTGACATGTGTCTCCACTGCAAGGGTCACATGTGGCACACTCGTACGACGTACGTACGACATGTGGCAGATAGTGATTGGGCAAGTGAGGTGACTGGACAGACAGTCGAACCATTCATCGTTTGACACGTGGCATAGGGTTTCAGTGAATGGTGAGGTGCCATGTGACCCAGACATGGGTTGCCATGTGGCACCCATTGATTGGTTCATTAGTAGTAAAAATTTTGGACCTCCTGGGAATCGACTGCATGACCTCTGGTTAGGGGAAGCGTTGTGGGTAGGTTGGGCTACCAACCCGCCTGCTGTAGTAATTATTAAACTATGGCATATAATTAATATTTAAGTTTGTATATGGGTCTGGGCGGAGGAGATTAGGGTTGGGGCTAGGCCCCAAACCCCAACGGAAACTTGCCATGTGATTTGATCCATATGACCCCCAGTTTAATGGTTGGTGTGTTTTGCAAGGGTTAGCTCTCGATCCTATGGGATTCTCCATACAAATTGGGAGCAAGTGGTTAGCACATATATTTGGAGTTAGATCCTAGTCCCATTGAATTGCGTCATAAATCCAGGGGCTTACGGAGGAGGGGCCAACGCGCAGCCCCTAGGGGGATGGAGCTTGGCCATATGGTACCATGTGACCCTGTAGAGGGGGGGCGCACCCAAGATAGATGGGATTATCCCTATATTTCTCCAAAAAAGTGGTTATTTAACTATAGTATATGATTTTTTAATGGATTTTAGGCCTGTTTTTGGATATTGTTTGACAATATTAGGGGATATCGGGCCCCCTTTTAGGCCAGATCTTGGGAAGAAGTTGGGATATGGTTACCAACTTCAAATCTATATAAACCGGGCATTATTGAGGCCATGGGAGGACATTCAGAGTAGGTTTATGCTGAAGATTTACCAAGACAAAGCCATTTTTATGCAAGGAATCTGTTGAGGAGCACACCTTTGCAGGCCATTTCTGGGAGCTCCGGTCATCCAATTTTAGTGTCGTTTCTTTTGTTGGGTTCTAGAGATCGGTAGAACAAGACCAGATCAGTTTTGTAACATTTTGGCATTGTTATGATGCCATTTTAAAGCTTCTAACAGAAATAAGAAAGCCTCACCCACTGAGACAAAGCCTCGGAGGCATAGGCGAGATTGTCAAACTCTGTTATCACATTGGTGTTATGGTTTGTTGTTTTTTTATGCTCTATTTCAGATCTGCATATGTGTATATGGTTGTTATGTTTTCTCATCTTTTCTTCCTCTTTCATTAGCTTCCTAAATGGTTAATTAACACATGCATAATAACTCAACATTGTCATATAAAAGATGTTTTCGGATCACTCGATCATTGGTAATGGGTTTATTCATAAACAATCTAATGGCAGAGTGATATGTATGTACAAATACTTCATAACATGTGATGTAGTGGAAAAACTTATTGATTTCATGGACCACTGCCAAGAATTCCTTTTCGGTAATTGTATAGTTTAACTCGGTAGGGGACAAGTTCTTACTCACAAAATAAATGGCATAGGACTGATGGTCTTATTTCTGCCCTAATACTCCTCCTATTGCAGTATCGGAGGCATCAGTGGATATGTGAAATGGAAGGGCCCAATTGGGCCCCCTAAGAATTGGTGCCACAAATAACTTAGCTTTCATAGTTTCAAAGGCAGTTTGACACTGATCAGTCCAAAGAAAATCAACATCTTTTATTAACAATCCAAACATGGGTGCAACAATCTTTGTGAAATTTTCAATAAATCGTTGGTAGCATCTGCCATGTCCAAGAAATCTTCTCACCTATTTTTTAGTCTTGGGGGTGGAAGTTTGACGATTACCTCAATCTTAGCAGGATCAACTTTAATCCCTTCATATGAAACGTGATTTCCTAAGACCACTACTTCAGTCAACAACATTTTACATTTTTCATGACTTAAGGATAGGTTCATTTCTTGACATCTGATAAGGAATTTTTCTAGATTCTCTAGGGCTTCCTGGTAAGTATTTCCATATACTATAAAGTCGTCCATGTATACCTACACACAATCATGAATAATATTAGCAAATATTCCTAGTACTTCTCGTTAAAATGTGGCAGGAGCATTACATAACCCAAATGGTAAGACCCTATAGGAAAAGGTGCCCCAAGGAAAAGTGAAGGTAGTCTTGTCATGATCCTCGGGTGCTATGAGAATTTGGTTGTACCCGCTATATCCATCTAAAAAGGAGAAGTATTTATTTCCTGATAGGGTATCCAAGCCCTGGTCAATGAAAGGAAGAGGAAAATAATCCTTCAGAGTGGCCTTATTAAGCTCCCAGAAATCGACACAAATTATCCATTTCCCAGTTACTTTCTTTGGAACCACTACAAGCAAGGATACCCATTTACTATCGGAGATGGGATAAATAGATCTGACATTCAATAACTTTTTTATCTCCTCTTTTCCTATATCCTTGAGTGTCGGGTTAATCATTCTCTGGGGTTGCCTAATAGGTGTTACTTCCCCCTAGGTATATATGTGATGAATGCATGTGTCATGGTGTATACGCTTCATGTCAGTGTATTGCCAGGAGAATTCCCATTTTTGTTCTTTAAGGACATTTACTAACTTCTTTTGTTTGTCTGCATCTAGTCCGGAATTTATATGTAGAAATTTCCATGGACTAATATAATAGGGCATGGTATAAGATGTGGCAGACCCATTTATCTCAAAGATAAAAGATGTCGAAGACAAAATCAATGGGTCCAACTATTCCTGAAATTCTTCCCTAATCATGTACTCAAATTGGGGAAAATATTGTGGAAAATCAACACACATGATAGCATAAATAAACTAGTTTAGCGCATTTTTCGTTGTTTGCTCTTGAAGTGCCCAAGAATGATCACTTGGAAACACAAGTTCTTCCCAGTCCACATTCTCATATGGGAATTCAAGCCCCCATATATTTTCCATGATAGGTTGAGTTGGTGGGTATATGGTGAGCTTTTGTATAGAGAGTCCATTTGAGATGGTCATTTCTCCTTCTCTATAGCCAATAAATGCATTGGTTGTGGCCAACCATGGTCTTCCCAAAATAACGGGATGCCCTTTGGTAGGATCCTTTGAATGAATGACAAGAAAGTCTACTTGGTACTCCCATGAGGCTAATGTAACCATGATATCATCCAAGATTCCTTCAGGTATAACCATTTTCTTATCTGCTAATTCCAAAATAGTTGGGGTAGGTCTAAAAAGAGGTTTTAACTGTAATTCCTCCAAGGTATTAACAGTCATAAGATTCATGGATTCCCCTAGGTCTATGAGAGTGTTTATGATGGGAACCTTATTAATGATTATGGTCACTACGGGTTTCCCATATTTTTCGACCCTAGGCTGCTCTGATATGTACTCAGAGAGTTCTCCTATCAAATGTATTGTTGGAGGATCCTTTTGCTTCCTTCTTGGCTTCTTAATACACAATTCTTAAATCACCTTACTATAAATTGGAATGTCCTTTATGTCTTGTAGCAAGGGAATTTTGACACAGATATTCTTCAATTCATTCAAATGTCAAATTCCGATCGAGTGGTAGGTTTCTCAATCACTAATCTTTCTGGATAAGGAGGGGCCTTTGTAATTTGTGAAGGTTCATTTTGGTGAAGCTCGGGTTCTTGGTATTTAGGAATGATAACATATTCCCACTTAGTTTCATATGTGGGTTGTTTGGGGGTTTCTTCTTCTTCTTCTTTCCGAATGACTACTGAAGACCTCTGCATGTCCAAAACTTTTCCCGACCTTAGTTGAATCTCCTCCAATGGAACAGGAGAAATAACATATGTTGGAAAGGCTTGCATCTCAACATTGTGAAGAGGTTAAGTAGGTTTGTTATTAGATTTGGGCACTGGTTGTGCCGATAATAATGTCAGTCTTGGGGAGATTGCATTATGGTATTGTTGCAGTTGTTGTGGAATAGGAGGTAAATGTGGGGGAACAAAACCTGGAAAAAGTTGTGGGATGTTTGGTGGAAATTGGGGGTAAGGATGAGTGGGCATAGGGACATGTGGAGCTTAGGGTTTCCTTGGTTATTCCCTCCTCTCCATCCTTGTAGCCAAGGATGGTGATACTTTGTAGACCAGTTTTTCCAACTCTATGAGTTCCACTGTTGTGGTTGTTGATAATAGGGTGGAATTTGAGGCTCTAGATCCGGGTATGTAGGCTGCCATGGCCTCCTAGGTGCATAAGAGGACTCCCCAGGATCCCGACTTCTATAGATGGATAACAAACTGGGAAATGATGGGCACTTTTCAGTTGAGTGGTCTTTAGTGCAGAAGCCACAAACCGAAATATTATCTATTGGACATTCCCTTGAGGAATGCTTCATCCTACATCTTGGGAAAAATATGCTCATTGCTGCATTTTCCTCCTCCTATTTATTTTTAATATTTAAGGTGTCCAACTGGGAACCTATTGTACTTAAGATATCCATTTTGAAGTTCTCTAAGAGGTTCCCTATCTCTACCCTTGTGATACCACATGAACTAACTGCTTTTAGGTTTCTACTATAAGGATCTCGAACACTCTTCCCTATTTTGGATCTACTCCTCGAGTGATTCCTACACATTTCACAGGTTTCGGTAAATGGTTTATGGGAGATGTCACATGATGCCATAAGGTTAAGTGTCTCTAAGTATTCTTATGAAATTCCTTTAAGGAAAATATCCCTGACTACATCATTTGGAAGGTCATGGTACTTCGATTTCTGTGAGATATAAGAAAACTGATCCATATAATCCTCGAGATTCTCGTCCTCTAACTGTTGGATTTTGAAAATATCATTACGAGAATCCTTGGACTTGCAGTAGTCTTGGTATTTCTTAAGAAATATATCTTGCATGCCTTCCCAAGACCTAATATTGGACTCTCCCAACCCCATGAACCATCTTAGTGCGGAATCCTTGAGAGTGGCAAGAAAAAGTTTTAGTTTTTGGGCATATTGTAAGTAATTGTAGCTTCTACACAAGATGTCGAACTCAAATAGGAAGGTATCTAAGTCTTCATTGATTTTACCGTAAAAGGTGGGCAGTGTCGAGAGTGGAATGTTCTTCATATTGACATTATGTGTGGTATCCAAAATTGGAAACCCGAAGGTGGTTTCGGTTTGGTTTCCAACTTCTTCTCCCTCCTCATGTCTTACATGGTTTTGATCCTCCTGATCATCCATACTGGTTTGGTTTCCAAAAATGTAGTATGTAAACGGTTTTATCCTTGAAGATAACAAAGTATCCCAAGGTTATTTTCTAGGAAAGCTATCCCTTTGATGGGAAGGTCTTCCTACTTCTTAGATGTCTGGGATTTTACTCGAGCTGGTTGAAACTATTGGTGCCAAAGTTTATGTTTCGACTTGGGAAACAATTGTATTGGTTGAACTACCAAATAGAGTATTCACCTGTTCAGGGTCAATGATGTCTACAAAGTTAGGGTCTCCTAATGGTGGTGAAAAAACAAAGGTTGTGTTGGTTAGTTCTACAGAAGGCTCGATTGGTCTTGCCTCCTGTCCCACTACTATTGATGCTTCAATTTTCTGCTTGATAGTGCTAACTATTTTGGTCTCTTTAGAGACTGCTTTATCTCTTTAGGTTGAGCTAACCCCTACTTTCTGGTATCGGTCTGTGGAGTTTACGGGTGGAGTGTTCCTTCCTCCAAAAAGGTTAGAAGGAACCTTGGTCGAAAGGTTTGGTTTGGTTTTAATGTATCTTCCCTTTGAGTCCCTAGGTTTGTTCATGAAAGCAAATAAAAAAGAAAAACTACCATTGGGTTTGGTGGAACCTACTATAATAGATGTGTAGGTTCTTACCTCTCGTCTTAAAGTTCTCCCGCCACCAAAATAATGCTAAGGTTTAGAAATGATCTACTCCCTAACTATTTCCTACCTTAAGACAACTCCCAGGAAACAATGCCAAAAATTATGGGTATTCTATATCCACTAAATCCCTCAATTAAATTTTCAACCCGGGGTAAGTAAATTTAGAGTTGTGGCACTGTATGAGCCAAGGAAGAAAATATAATGGAAGTATTGCCTAAATAAGGGGATGATCTATCTAAGGATCAATCTACTTAAGAAATGACTCTTTCATTTTTATCAATTAGCAAATCTTATTAATGAGCTTGAACTATTTACCCTAAGAAGCTTCAAACAATGGATTGATGAATTATTTCTAAAGAAGCAAATCATAACCTACTTTAAACAAGTTAATCTATTCAACCTAATGAGAAACAACAAGTAAATTACTTTTGATCTTTTATCTTTAAACAAATAAACAAACAGACAACTAACCTATCAAGACTACTTCAACAAGTAAACTCTATTCTTAAAAAAACTCATAATCATTTATATTTTGCAAAGGAGAAATCTTAACCTACTTAATCAAAAAGCATAATGACTGTATTCATATTCTAATTAATCAAAACTATTGTTAATGTGAAACAACAAGAAAAGTGAATTCAAAGATTGATGATTATGTCTTTGGCGTCGAATAACATCACGATGGCATCTGACTATTAGTGAGATTTCAAGACGGATTAATTCAATGTTGACTTCTACATAGAAATGGAAAGTGTGAATCAAACAATATAACGAAATGTTTGCCATTGTAGAAGCAACACTAGGTATCTTGGAAATCCATGTGATCTCTAAACTTCATGCATCAATCATCAATGATTAAAAACACTCTTATACTAATTCAAGCACACTCTTATGCTAACTCAAGCAAATTTACAAACTTATGAACTTATGATTAAAAACCTTAATTCAAATTCAATCTTCTAATTTAAATTGTAATTCAAATCTATAACTCAGATTTTATAATCTAAACTGGACTAATCCTATCATCAAAACTCAGATTTCAAACTAGAATGTTTTTAGAAACATAACCCCAAAATCTATTTCTATCCTAGCATACTAAAACAAGATTAATGTATCAAATAGATCTATGAAAACATAATTGAACTAATAATTAATTCTAGCTTGATTACAACTAATAAAACTCGCAACTATTAATCCATTGTAGCTTGCAAACGATCCTTCATTAAAATTTTGTCTACACTAATCCTTTTTCTAAATAATACTATGTTTTAATTTGCAGAAACCAATTTAAAACTTCAATACACCATCTAAGTTAGTAGCTTGCGGGACAATTGCTAATAAATAAGAAACACGGCATGACAAATAACTAGCTCCTATAAGCAATCTTCAATTTAAAGAAAGATGAATTAGACAATTAAATTACAATCAGGATGCACAGTAATTAGAACTAAAAGATACATACAGCAAAGAAACAATGTAAATTCTAACTAAGCAAATGAAACACATGATACATCTATCTATACAGTCACCCAGACCACTGGTGGGCCCCCCAGCAGGTCGTGGCTACTCTTCAACAACAAAACACGTGCTTAACTGAACGTGACTCTATCATTAATTAAAAACGCAGTCTAGAATACAAGTTTGCAAAGAAATGTTTGAATTACACAATGAAATTTCTTCTTAAAAATTATGTCTATGGTCTTTCCACTGCTAGTGGTATTTATAGGTAAATTACAGTTCGAGAGGTCGACCACTAGAAGGGTTGACCTCCTCTAAAAATGGCAAATCCATTAAATGTGCTTCTAACAGATTTGGCTTCTAGAAAATTCATGAGTCACTCAACGATCAGCATAACTGCCCAATCTGAAGTTTAATGAGCTTTGTAGTTGGAGGCCACGAGGGGGCACAAAACCCAGATCGTTGATTCGTCCACCACATGCCACCAATGTACCAACCTCCAACTCCTCTGCATTCTGAGTGTTGGATCACATGTCGTATGGAGTGTCGGGCGCGTACCAGATGGGGTGCTGGATGAAGTGTCGGACGAGGTACTGGATGGAGGATCGGACCATGAGTTCACCTTATTACACATAGATCATGCATTAAATCCTTATACACATCAAATTGAACTGAATTTAGCTCAAAATCATTGTAAAACGTCGATTACACATACTTGATATAAATCCATGATGAATCGATATAAAATCCTTTGAAAACTCCTTCAAAATGGTCAATAGCATATATAATATTGGTGCAAAAAGGATTCAACCATAGCAATAAAGAAATCAAAATATGAGCCCAACAAAGACAGAAGACCTAGCATGAAGAAATTATATGTTGTTCCCAAGAGAGATCTACTGAAAGGAACATTATGAGGTTTACCAATCCTCTAGAAACTAAACCTCTGGTTTAGCAGAGTCATTCTGAGGTTTACCGTCACAGTTGGGTAAAAAAGGTTTGTACCTATACATGTTCTTTTAATTTGTATCGTTAGCATGAGTGTGTTTGCAGGGAATGTACAAGGGATCTTGTCCAAAGCATTGAACTTGGATTCAGTATATTCATAAGATCAACACACTCTCCAGGTTTGACTTGATATGTCTCTGACTGTTATGGCATTATAAGCTGACTTTAGCCAAGATCTTATATGGTTGAGATCATATTCTCTAACTCTATTTTCTATCATGAAAGCATATTTTTTTAAGTATAAGGGACAGGTTGGAAAGGATACTTGTCTCGGAAGAAAATCAATCCAAGTGGAACAATAGAAAGACTCCAGTTTTTCATATCAAGTTATAAATATTTATTATTGTCACTTAAGTGAGTATTGATAAGTACTTAGTAGCTTATACTACTGAGTGTACTTATTTGCAAATATGAACTAACACCTCCTCTAGGAGATATTTCTTGCTCTTGTTCTCAGACTAGATCATCTTAGTAATGCTACCAAGAAACTATCCTTCATATGAAAAATGTTGCATCGAAAAAATTGTTGTTCTTGTTTTCTCGGGCAGATTATCTCATGAAGGCTATCATGAAAATTTATTTCCAGGCTTGTAGAAATTGCCTCTATCCTTTTCATGATTCTTGTTTCGATTTACTATCACAAACATATTGTCTTGGACCTTTATTTTATTTCTTGTCTTGTTCCGAGCAGGTACCCTTGTGAAATATGTTGACAAAACTTTAATGAACTATCTTTGCAGAAGATATCATAGAATAAGTTTATAACGATGACACGATGCTTGCAACAACTTCCATATGGGCAGCAATCAGAACAAATAGAAACAAATCTAAAGAGACTCAGAGGGAGTCATACTCGGAGGAAGTCAATAAATCAAAAGGAAACCAGAACATGCTTGTAACACTTTGCATAAAGCAAAGAGAGATGCAGCAGATGGAAGCATGGACTCTCTCAGATAGAGGTAATTGATTACAGAATTCTAGAAGCATGCAGTCTTAGAATAAAAACAAGGAAGTTATAGATATTTCTCATTCATGCATGATGTCTGGATTAGGAGGGAGATAATCCCCAATGATATGATCCATTGAAGAATCTGTGAAGACTTATAAATGGAATCTTTGATAGATACAAAGAGAAGATTCGTGGCTAGAGGGTTCTCCCAGAAGAAGGGAGAGGACATGATAACAAATTGTTTCTGTAGCCAAATATACCTCTACCTGAGCCATTATATCTCTTGTAGTATCCATGGGTTGGAGTTTATATCATATGGATGAAAATACTACTCTTCTCATCATAGTAATTGAAGAAGAATCCTATGTAGAGAAACCTCAAGGTCTTGAGGTATACCATAAAGAAACGCATGTATGCAAATAGAAGAAGACCTTGTATAGATTCAAGAAACTTAGCACGGAGCCTCTCATGTACAACGGAAGTGTGGTGAAAACTTCCTATGACAGAGAATGTGTATGGAAACAGTTCTTCAAAAGTTTGGGATGATGGATTGTAAATCCATGGAAAACTCCCATGATGAAAGATGTGAAGAAATTGAGAGACTCTGATCCAGTAGAGTCGTCCCTATATCGACAATTGAATGGTTCGTTGATGTATTTGGAAAATACTCAGACGGATATTTTATTTGTTGTGAAAATAGTTCCAGGTCGAACGTGGCCATGAGAATTGAATAATTTCAAAGCATGCCTTGAAATGTCTTTGTGAGTTGTTTGAGTTATGATATACAGCTGCATGGATTTATCGATTCAGATTGGGTAGGGGGTGTAGATAATAGAATAAGTACTTCTTGGATATGTTTCAGTTTGAGAATTTCCATGATATCATGGCTAGCAAGAAATAGAAGTATGTTGCACTCATCACTGCATAAGTAGAGCATATTGCAGCTTGTGATGCTTGTATGGAAGCAGTGTGGATTCATAATCTAGTTTATGGACTGTGTGATTAGGTGTTTGATTCAACCGTGATATATTGTGATAACCAAAGCTATGTGAAGCTCTCAGAGAACCCAGTGTTCCATGACAGGTCGAAGCACATCGATATCAAGTACTATTTTCTCTATGATGAAGTCCAAAGGGGGGAATTGGTTCTCCAGTATATCTCCACAGATGAGCAGATAGCAGATATTTTGGGAAATCCTTTGTCCAATATGAAAAGTTTATGTACTTAAGGGACAAGTTGGGACTCATGGAGATGGATTCCTTATTAGAAAGGGGAGTAATTACTCCCAAGTTTGGGAGGGAGCACTGATATGTTATTGATATATGGATAGTCATTTTCCAGTTTGGAAAATGGTCCATGTTGGGAAGTCACTTTCCAGTCCATAAAGTGGTCCAAGATTCTTGATGGACGGTCATTTTCCAGTTTGGAAAATGACTGTCCATCTTGAACAGTCACTTTCCATTCCAGAAAATGGTCCAAGATTTCTGACGGACAATCATTTTGCAATTCGGAAAATGGTCCAGAACGAAAAATCATTTATGTATCAGAAATGGTCCAACAGATTGTTGATGTACCATAGACCATGATTCCCATTGTGGCCATTGTGGGGGAATTTTTTAGGATATTCATTCTCCTTGGTAGTCACTCTGATAAGTGATCAAGAATAATTGTCTGCCTTTTCTAGCAGTCATTCTTTCGAAGTTCACAGTTGTGAGTCATTTCAAAGAATGGTCTGATGTAGGAGGTTGGTGCAGGACAGTCATTCCTTAGGGAAAACTCATTATTTCCAGGTTTCATTGTGATTAGAGTGGAAGAATGGCCCAATTAGGTTAAATGGTCTTGGTTTAGCAATGATGGACAATCATTCCCTAGGGTAGACTCATTCTCTCCAGGTTTCATTGTTATTAGTGCTGGAAGAATGGTCCAGTTAGGTTGAATGGTCCAGGTTCATAAATCAGGGATAGTTATTCTTCTATGCTTGGGAAGAATAGTCCAGATAGCCCATGGTTGATGTTTAACTTTCTAAGGGAATATGATCTTCTAGATCTCACAGATGTGAGTGGAAGAATGGACCATATGACTCAGGTTGTATCATAATATTGTTTATCAAGGTTGATATCATATGATATGATTTATGTATAGAATGTATGTCTCTGGACAGTAGTTGTATGCTACTGTGGTGGATGTCATCCACTGGTAGTGACTATGTGTCACTGGTTAGTAGTTGTGTGCTACTAGGAGTGGTTGAGTACCATTGGATATGATCCAGGTGGATATCGGTGGCCACCCACCTATTCCAATTGGCTCTTGTTTTCCATTTTTAGTTCATCACGTTCTTCTGTACTTCTTTGTAATTGTGGGTTATACACTTATGGGGTTGTCTGAATCCCTACACGTCTTTCAGGCGGATACTAGTGGCCTCTGACCTAATCCAAATGGCTTATTTTGTATGTTTTCATGTCAACACATCTTGTTGTACTTCCAGGGTTGTTTTGGAGCCCTAAACAATGTTTTTTTGGCTCGCCACAGTCAAACTGTAGACTTAGTCAGAGTATGATGGTGTAGTGTGTATTTCTCTGAAAGAACTTTCCAACGGGCTATCACGCGCCTAAAATGGAGTTCGTATGCAAACGTTACGACCCCGGGAAGTTGAGGTACCAACTTACCCATAGGGGCCCACATGAATTTTGGCATTTCACCTTCTAGGGTTAGGTTTTGGATGTCTAGAGTTTTGGAATTCATGAGTAATATCAAAAAGGCCTCTGGAGCCTCTTTGTAATCATTCTTCTCAGACGGATGCACGTAGCAGCCACATCTCTTCTCAGAGATAGCTACCACCATTCTATCAAGTGTTCCAGTTCTGTAGTTTTACAGTTTCAGCCTATTTCATTTATTTAATAGAAGATATTGTTCATTGGATATCTATGTTTTTATTCATATCTTTGTGTTTATTATATTCAGTCTGTTAATCAGTTTCATTCCACTCCTAAATACGGATCAGTGGTATCAGAGCGGTCTTCTCTTCATTTATTTTTCTTTGTGCATGTCCCCGACAAGATCTGGGTACAAGAAGTTGGTACTCGAACCAATCGATCCATTGCAAGATCGGTCACACTGAGCCCAACAACAACCCATGGGAGATGAAAAGAAATATGATGGAGCAGGAGATCCTTTTAAAATGTTGCTCGAGGAAGCAGTTGTGCGACAAAGGAATAAAATGATGGACAACTTTGCCCATATCCTTCGGCGGTTGCCCACAAGAGAAGCATCTTCATCAAGCGACCATGCAACCCCCTTCAAGGTACATGTAAATTTTGATATTCCATTATTTGAAGGACTGATAGATGCATATGTTGTAGATAAATGGTTGAATCTGCTCGAAGGGTATTTTTTGGTCCACAATTTTTCTGATAGGGAAAAGATTACTTTTTCACTCCTCAAGGTCGTCCCCCATATTAAGTACTGGTGGGACACTTACTCTGAGCAAAGGGCCATAGAGGAATCTGCAATATTTTTGGTTTCCCCCACATGGGATTCCTTACGGGATTCCATTAAAGAACAATACTACCATGTTGGAAGCTACGAGGACCAGTACACCAGATGGACCACCCTATGTCAAGAAAGGGACCAAACAATACCAGATTTCACCAATATTTTCCACACCCTACGCACCAAATTGGGTATCAAATATTCTGAGCAACATCTTGTGCTAAAATATCGCGGTTGTTTTCATAGATACATCCAGACATAAATGGAGTTTTTGGACATCACCTCATTGGGTACGGCTTATAGATACATTGTCAAGATCGAGTAGAAATTTAAGCAGAAGAGGCAAGATTTTGGATCTGCAAACTCCTCATAGTCGAAGCAGGGAAAAGGCGGCCCCAACCCACACAGCAAGGGACAAAGAAGATATGTCCACTCTCAGGACAACCAATCCAAGCCGTAGCAAAAGAAGGGAAATGAGAAGATGAATAAGGACAAGGGAAAATGGTGTGAGTACCATAAACTCTCTTGCCACAACACTGAATAATGTCACTCCAAGAAGTCACTCATGGCCGAGATGAAATCTTTCGATTCTGATTCTGAATCAAATCCTGAAGGAGGGAAGCGGATCATCGATGTTGACCCCAGTGCCACTTTCACCACCACCAAAGTCCGACCAAGAGAACCAGAAGAACCAACAGAAGGGGAATGCCTCTTTCACTCATAGATGTGGGTAAACAGGGCTCCGCTTCATTTCATTGTTGATAGCGACAGTCAGAAGAACCTAATTTCAGCAGAGGTCATCAAGTGGTTAGACCTTCCAATGACATTGAACTCACAACCCTACACCATCGGTTGGCTTCACCAAGGAAGAGATCTTTATGTCAGCCAACAGTGTCGTCTACCCTACCGCATCAAGCCTTTCAAAGATGAGGTATTGTCTGATATTTCTCCCCTTGAAGTTTGTGATGTTATTTTAGGACAAGCATATTTGTGGAAGCGTCATGTTGTGTATGAGTCTAGACCTCACAGTGTTATTATTACTTTGGGTAGACAATTGTACAGGATACCAGAGGTAACGTCGTCTACCGCTATTTCTTTCATCTATGTTAAACAATGTAGTAAGGTCATTTCACAGACCGATAAGTTCATCTTCTTTGTGATCTATGCTCACAGTAAGCAAAAGGTTTTCACCACATCTGTGGCCTCTAAATAGAGCCTCTATTTGCAGCATAATAAAGTGGATGGGATAGTGGAAGAATATAGAGACATCTTCTCCTTACTCACCAGGGTACTGATGCACTTCCAACTCAAGCATCCAATTGATTTGACTCCCGGTGCACCTCTACCTAATGGACCAATCTATCGTCACTCACCGAGGGAAAATGATGAAATAAGGCATCAGATCCAAGATCTTCTTCAAAAGGGTCACATCAGATCTAGGAGCTTGTTCAAAAGGGGCACATCAGACCCAACTCCTCCCCTTGTGGAAGCCTAATTGTACTAGTGCAGAAGAAGGACAGGACTTGGCGACTCTGCATTGATTACAAAGCCTTAAACAAAATCACAGTCATGAACCGATACCCAATTCCCAAGATTGATGACCTTCTTGACCAACTCAAGGGGGAAAATTTCTTCAGCAAGATTGACCTAAAGTATGGCTACCACGAGGTTCCCATCGAACCAACTAATGTATGGAAGACATCCTTTAAATATAAAGAAGGTCTCTTTGTAACTTCCCCAGCCACCACCAACAGGCCAAAAATGCTACCTAATGATTGTATCTTTTAATTCTCAGCTCTGATAGCAACTTGTAACATCCCCCGGCCACCCAGGTTGGCATTGTCACTGAGTAAACATCTTTTTCGGAAATATTCACATATAAAACTTAACAAGAAATAAATAGAGATAACATATGATATTCATATATATATATATATATATATCCAATGTAATTAAATAGACATCAACACTCTGTTCATACACCTTTTCACGTGGAATCAACATTAACACATACATTCAATATATAAATAGGCATTACTCATCAATTATAACACATGTACAAATACACATCATACAATGAACAAAGAATTGGTACTTATCTTTAATTGAAGTACACCAACTGCGTGTAGACCTTCCATGAACCTCCCAGCCTTAGACAACACTTCTCATCACTCTCAGCAGTGGGTCACCCTCAAGTTGGGACTAAACTCCACCGGGCAAGGGATTCCTAGGCTAGGCACAAACAACAAGAAATTGCATAGTACAACAGGAAGGATTTTCTCCAAGGAGCCACTTACGCCCACAGCTCACAGAATATCATTCCCCACATGCCTGTCCCACCCCAGGACATTAGAAATTCACTGTCCAACATTCCATCAGTTGCTACACCTCCCTTTATGTGGCCTTCAGCAATAGGTTGGATCAGGAATTCTCAGAGCTCTATAGTTCCTACTAGACTCCCTCCATGATAAATCACTTCCTCAGCACACTCTCTCACTTGGAGAGATTTTCTCACAGGCCTGACAACCTACTTCTTCTATCCACAGGCCTGACAACCCACTTCTTCACTCCCACTCCTCAACACATGGGCATGGTGATGGCAACAACAGAAACTGGACGTGGGAAATGGTACTGACAAGACAAAATGCAGGCAACCCCCAAGGTAAAGGTGCCACAAGGGTATCAAATCAGGTTTGTTGCAGAGGTTCTGGGTCTTGGCATTCAACAATGGCGGACTGGCTCATTGTTTGATTGTTCAATTCATCCGTGAGTCAGGAAATGGATGGCCAACCTGGTCCAGAATCGTGAGAGTGGACAAAAGGGTGAGAATGGTTCAAATGCTCAGCATGGTTGAGAATGGTGAGAACGCCCCCCATAAATATGCATGTGTTTTGGATGACACTTGGCTCTCCAGGAGCACGTTCCCCCCACTTGGAACTCGTTCCTCCCCCTAAAGGAACTTAGGATAAATTAATATCCTCTTTACAGCTTTTTAGAATAATAATATATTATTCTACTAGGATCTTAAGCTTAGGCTCTTAGGCTCTACTCTTAGCCTGCTCCCTTGCCCAACCTAATGGAGTTCATCCCCCATACTCTTTCTTTGTGTTCAGTCTACATGCATTGATGTTGTTATATTAATAATATGGATATGTACATGTACAAAACAGGCTCCTAGCCTTTAACACCTAGGCTCCCGGCCTAATCAACAAATAAGCCTACCAACTTATAGATACTCGGCTCACCAACCTACAAAATATGTTACATTCGTAATTACAATCGGGGCTCATCCTTGGGGTATTACAATCCCCTCCCCTTATTTTTTCACTGTCCTCAGTGCAACTTAATTACACAACATCAGCAAGATTTCCAAAATCTTCAAAAAGGTGCTGGTATTCTGCCCACATAGTGTCTTCATGCTCCCATGTTGTGTCCTCGGGATCATACTAGGTCCATTGAACCTTTACAAGCCCTATGGCTTGACTCTGAAGCTTCTTTCTCTTTCGGTCCAATATGTGCACCAGATGCACTTGTAAGGTGCCTTCTTGCTCCATCTGAATCACATTCCAGTCAATCACATGATTAGCATCAGGTATATATTTCTTGAGAAATGAGACATGAAATACATTATGAATAGTCATGCATGCATGCAATGCAATCATATAATCTACTGGTCCAACCCTTTCTAGGATTTCAAACGGCCCACAATATATGCCTGCCAAATTGGAACAATTTCCTAGCTTCAGGGAACTTCTGTTGGTTTTCACCTTCAAGAAAACATGATCACCCACTTTAAACTCTCTGTGGGTTCTACCCTTGTCAGAATATTTTTTTTGTCTGTCTTGGGAAGCCTTCAAATTCTGCTTAATCTACAGCATTTGTTCTTCCATTTCCTTGACCAACTCTAGCCCAACCACTTCTCTATTAGATGGGTTGTCCCAGCTTACTGGGGTGTTGCACTTTCTTCCATAAAGTGCTTCAAATGGGGTCATCTTCAGTGATGCTTGATACCCATTGTTGTAAGCAAACTCTACCAAGTGTAGGTAGTCTTCCCATATGGATGGTTTGTCCATCACATACATTCTTAACATATCTTCTATCACCTGATTAACTCTTTATGTTTTTCCATCAGACTCGGGATGATAGGTTGTGTTGAAGTTCAGATTTGTTATGAACCCCTTGAATAACACTTTCCAAAACTTTGAGGTAAACTTTGTGTCTCTGTCAGACACAATTTTCTTTGGTATTCCATGCAAGTGTGCTACTTCCCTCATATAAATATCTGCAACATTAATTTCCTTGTGAGTAGTTTTTAATGGAATAAAATGGGTAGATTTAGTAATCTTATCCACCACTACCATGATGGAATCATATTGCTTGTTTGTTCTGGGTAATCATGTGATGAAATCCATTGTCACCACCTCCCACTTCCACTCAGGAATGGGTAATGGTTGCAGCAACCCAGCAGGGTGCCTATGCTCATCCTTGACCCTTTGACACTCCCAGCATTTGGCTATGTATTCTACAATTTCTTTCTTCATGCCTGGACAATAATATCGGCTCTTGACTGTTGAAACTATTTTATGATATCCAAGGTTCCCAACATAAGGCACATTATGAATTTCTTTTAAAATCACATTCCTCAATTCAGGAGAATTAGGTACACAAAATTTGTTTCTGTACAAGAGAATTCCATCAATTCCCAGTTCGTAATCTTCAGATTTTTTCCGCATTTTACCTTGCTGCAATTTAGTTACTAATTCCATGTATTGCAAATCAACTTTTGCAGCCTCAGAAATTATGCCTTCAATATCTGTCTGATACGTGCTAATGGTTGTAACATGCAATTCATGCACTCTTCTGTTGACTGCATCAGCCACTTTGTTCTCCTTTACTTTGATGTGCTTGATATCAAAGTCATATTCATAGAGGAATTCCAACCATCTACTCTACCTAGCATTCAAGGTAGGATGATCAAACAAATACTCCAGACCATTATGGTTTGTCCTCAACGCAAACCTCTTTCCCATGAGGTAGTGCCTCCACTTCTTCAAAGTGTTCTCTATGGCTTACAACTCCAAATCGTGAGTGGCATAGAGCCTTTCATTCTCTTTCAATTTTTTGGACTCGAAACATATCACATATCCTTTCTAACTAAGGACTCCCCCTAGTCCTTCTTTGCGCGCATCTGTGAAAACCACAAATTCTTCATTCGGATCAGTAATCTTCATAATTGGAGCATTGGTTAACAGTTGCTTCAATTGTCGAAAGCTCATTTCACATTATGTTGTCCATTGAAACTTCTTCCCCTTCCTTTGCAAGGAAGTGATGGGATGAGTTATTCTTGAAAGCCCTACAATGAACCTTTTGTAGTAGCCAGCTAGACCCATGAAGGATCTACTATTATCCCTTCTTCTTTAGATATGATATGCCCCAAATAATGAATTATGTTTTGATAAAATGAGCATTTTCTCAATTTGGCATACAACTGATTCTCTCTTAGCACTTGTAACACCATCCTCAAATGATGCTCATGTTCTTATTCCGACTTAGAATATACAAGGATGTCATCCAAAAATACAATGACAAACTTGTCTAAATATTCTTAGAAAATGCCATTCATTAAGCACATGAAAACAGCTGGTGCATTTGATAACCCAAATGGCACCACTGTGAACTCATAATGAACATACCTTGTCCTGAAGGTAGTCTTCCTTATGTCTTCCTCTTTAATCTTTACCTGATGGTATCCTGACCTAAGATCTATCTTTGAAAATATCCTAGCATCCTTCAACTGATCGAAGAGATCATCAATCCTTGGTAGAGGATACTTCTTCTTTATAGCCACTTTGTTCAATTGTCTGAAATCGATGCACAATCTCAATGTCCCATCTTTCTTCTTTACAAACAAGACTGGGGCACACCGAGGTGACACACTTGGGTGTATGTACCCCTTCTTTAAAATTTCTTCGAGCTGCATTTGCAACTCCCTCAACTCTGGTGTACTCATTTTGTAAGGAGTCTTTGATACTGGAGCTGCTCCCGACATTAAATTAATAGAGAAATCAATATCTCTCTTTGGGGGTAGTCTTGTTACCTCCTTGAACACATCTTCAAAATATTCCAGGACTGCATGATCCTCCAAATTTGGCACCTTATCTTTAGATGCTTCCTCTATATGGGATGCAAATATTTGATATCCCTTCCTGTAACACTTCTTCAGCTACATTGATGAGATTTCTCGGACAATAACTTCCCTGGGAATTCCTTGGACTTCCCTCTGATTTCCTTCCTCATCCAAGCAAGTGAATTCCTTGTTATGGAAGTCTAATATGGCATGGTGTTAGTCCAACCAATCCATACCAATTAGGCAATCATGTGATCCCAAAGGCAAGATGTTCAAATCTGCCTTGGTACCCAGTCCATTCATGCCCACTGGACATGATTTAACCAACTCAACAAATTTCTTCTTGGCTCCTCTAGCCAGTTGTACCAGCCCAGATTTTTTATGCTTGCTTCTTGGAAAAAGAAATATTTCCACAACTTTAGGATCTATGTAACTATGACTAGCTCCTGATTCTATTAAAACAGTAAAGGCATGGTTATTGATCATACCTTCAACTTCAATCATGTTTGATTGAAACTCAGCTTGCTTGTTGTCCAGGGCTACATAGATCCTTGGTACTCTACTAATGTCCTCCATTGTTTCTGTAGAATTCCTGCAGAAACCCCGATAGATCTAGAATTCTAGTTAAATTGAACACAAACAATTTGTTGATATTCAAGAGATGAGAGAAAGTTTTTGCTCCATAAATTAAAGAATTATATTAATCAAAAATGAATATACATGAGCAACCATCCTCAAAAAGAAGAGAGGAGGTGAATATATAGAATTTCCAACATAGAAATTCTAGTCCAAAAAAGCTAGAAATAGCTAAAATAGGTGTCATAAGCTAAGGGAGACCACATAGTTCGA
>ML778429.1:322633-340210 GCA_009831015.1 Picea engelmannii
ATATATAGAATTTCCAACATAGAAATTCTAGTCAAAAAAAGCTAGAAATAGCTAAAATAGGTGTCATAAGCTAAGGGAGACCACATAGTTCAACCTAGACCACTAAAGATACATGTCACACACTCATTAATGTACACAAGAGTTAAATGATGTGCATTAGCTCACTTAAGCTCACTTAACTGACAAGAGAAGCAGTTCCAACTCACTTAACTGACCCAAAATAGTAGTTACTAATAATAGTAACGGCAAAAATCATTAATTAAGGAATAAATCTCTCACTCAAAGAGGAGGTGTGCATTCCCCAATAATAGATGATTTTTTTCATGGGGGAGTTGGAATAAATCATGAATAAATCGAGAAAATCAAGAACCGGGAGTTGAGTCTTGATCTAAAATTAGCAGTTTTCCCTAAAATCTAGGGATGAGGCGCCCTTCTTCTCTATGTGGCCAAATTAGGTGAAATAAAGTGTAAATGAATGTATTAACCAAGATCTAGGAGTTTAAGCTAGGTATAAACTAATGTAAGTTAGGGTTATGCTCCAACAGTTTCTGCTTGTTGAACATGGTGAATAGATCTCGCCTTGTCCTTTCTGTGAGGGCAATCTCTATACATATGATATCCATTATAGCCCCAACCATTGCATGGGTGTATGCCTTGGCCTTTTCCCACCTACTTCAACCATCCTAGGCTCCCTCAAAACCGGTTGTCCTTGAGAACTATTTCTAAAAAATGGTGGCTTGTTTCCCTTCTACCTCTGTTCCTTCTTGAACTTATTCTTGTCTTCCAAAGATCTTTGGAAAGTAGGCTTTCCCCTATGTTGATCATGTAATAATTTTGCCTTCCTTATGGTTTCTTCCATATTTTTAGGATCATCATACTAGATTTTTTCACTGATAAAAGATGGCATCCCACTCAGATATCTCTGGATATTGACTGCCTCGTCCTTAATGAAAGGTACATACTTCAACAACTCTACAAATCTCCTTTCATATTCATCTATAGTCATGCTGCCCAATTTAAGTTCAAGGAACTCTTTCATCTTCTTGTCATACTATCTCTTGGTTAAGTACTTCTTTTCAAAATGTTTCTTGAATTCCTTCCATGTGACATCCCTCTCTCTGATGTGTTGCACTTGCACAAGTTGATCCCACCACATGGATGTCTTTCCTTTCAATTGATAGATTGCAATTCTTCCCTCTGCGTGAGAGGAATAATTATGCAATTGGAAATATTTCCTCATTCCAAGTAGCCATGTCAACCTCTTCATCTTTCTTGTGCTCTCCATCAAAAGTAAGAGGTTTGATCTTATTCATTTCACCCTTCAGTTCATCCACTTCAGATCTCCTATGCCTTCTGGTAGGAGATGGACTTGAATTGTTGTGTGGCCTTTTTTTGGAATGTCTTTGGGAGTGTTGGTGATGTCTACTACCACTTCATTCTCTCCTTTTCACATCAAGGGACCCATGGCTCCATTTTGGACATCTTTTCTTATCAACTCCCAAATGGACATCCATTCCTCTAACTTCATCCTTTGGACTGTAAGCGTCCTAAGCTTCCTCCATTTCTCTTCACTAGGTAAAAATTTTGTTCGGTTCTAACAATTGGTAACGCTGCAAAAATGTGCAATCAATCGAATTTTTGTCAGGCTATTAACTTAATAATTCTCAAGAATAACTTGAACAATCTGATTCAATCAAAAGAATATCAGACTCTATTTTATGTGGGTCTTGGTCGATCAAGAATCCCCATGGCTCTATCTTAGAGCCCTATTATGTTCTACAATTCACTTTCAGGTGCTAGCCCCTTTTCCTCAACCCTTAATTCACATGTGACCATGGTTGTGACCAAGTGCTAATAGCTGGGCGCTTATTCGGAGCCTTGAAACTTTGGGGCTCCGGAGCTTCGGAGGTTTCCCTTTATGCACCTCACAACTAAACTTTCAAAGTGTCGCATTGCAAAACTCATGAAGTGCGGTGGATCAACAGTCCATGGCTTCCTAGCATCCAATAGTTGTTATTTATTATGGAACTCTGGACTTCAAGAGTTCCGAACTATCCATACTCTCAATCCTTCTGAAGGGCCAAGTCTCTGGACTATTGCATCTGTTACCAAGTGTCATTTCTCAATCAACGGTCGAGATTAACTCTGGCCTTCCGGGTTTCAAGCTTCACGGCTCTGGGACTTTGAAGATTTCTTCCTCCCACTAACTCATGAACCATTTCTTCTATAGTGTCAAGTATTCGGACTTAAGGATCTGGCACCACGCATCCCCTGTGACCATCAAGGGTCCCACTAACCATGCTCAAGAAGAGTGCCACATGGTGAAATACTAGAAGCGGACATGTGGCCCATTATGACGGGTGACACGTGTCACGTTCTAATTGGCATTTCTATCCTCCAAAGGTTCTTAACTCACTGACACATGGCACACATCCCATGTGTCCACATCATTCCTAGTGACGTCAGCAGGTCACGTCACTTTGGGACTTCGGGCTTCGGAAGAATTTACACTTGCATTCCTCAAATCTCTCGAACTCTAA
Organism: Picea engelmannii; assembly: GCA_009831015.1. Classification (NCBI taxonomy): domain Eukaryota; kingdom Viridiplantae; phylum Streptophyta; class Pinopsida; order Pinales; family Pinaceae; genus Picea; species Picea engelmannii. Next base: position 325,174 of record ML778429.1, read on the forward strand.
ACTTCCGAATTACTTTATCTTCCTGGGTCCACATGGTACAACAGTCAAAAATTAAGGTGGTGGCATGTGGTATGTCTAGAAAAGGTCCACGTCGCCACTAGCAACGTCATCATGCCACGCCACTTCTATTCTTCGACATTGGAACTTCAGGCTTCAGGGCTTCGGGAGATTCCACACTAGTACATTCCAATTCTCTCAAATGTCGAACTCCCAAACCAATTGATCTTCTGACACATGTCTCCTTTCGACAAATGGTCCGGATTTCACTCTGTACTTCGGAACTTTGGGAGTTTTAACACTCTAACACACTCCATTTCTCCTGAAGTGTCGAACTTCTAAAATATTGTGAGATATACGGCTCATAATCATTCGTGCACAGATCTGACGGCTAAGATATGTCTTTCATCACTTCTCCTTCCCTTCTTCCTCTATAACATGTAAAATTCGTCGAAGTCGCGAAGTCTGAAGTACTTAGGGGTTAACTTTCATGCACTTTTCTCCAGATCTGGCGGTTGTGAAGGATCTGCTTCCTCCCAAACATATCCTACGGCCCAATTTCAAACTTCATGACCCAACACAACGATTGTTGTGGCTTATTTATTTGTTGACATTCCCTAAGCCGTTATACTTCCTGAGCTTCTAAGCATAGTCCCAATGTTCACATGGTGCCTTCTTGGCACCCAGCGACGCTCTGAGGTTCATAATTTGTCCCTCTCGACAACAATTCATTATGAGACCTTTGTTTTTTTAACCACTAACATGGCCCATCCAGGCTCAGTGTCGAAACCTTGGCTCTGATACCAACTTGTAACGTCCCTAGCCACCACCAACAGGCCGGCAATGCTACCTAACAACTGTATCTTTTAATTCTTGGCTCGAATACCAACTTGTAACATCCCCATCCACCACCAATAGTTCGGAAATGCTACCTAACGACTGTATATTTTAATTCTCAGCTTTGATACCAACTTGTAACATCCCCCGACCACCCAGGTCGGCATCGTCACTGAGTAAACATATTTTGCAGAGATATTCACATATAAAACTTAACAGGAAATAAATAGAGATAACATCTGATATTCATATATATATATATATATATATATATATATATATATATATAGCTAATGCAATTAAACAGACACCAACACTCTTCTCATACACATGTTCATGCAGAAGTAACATTAACACATACATGCAATATATATAGGCATTACTCATCAATTATAACACATGTACAAATACACAACATACAATGAACAGAGAATTGGTACTTATATTTAATTGAAGTAGACCAACTACGTACAGACCTTCCATGAACATCCCAGCCTTAGACCACGTTGCTCATCACTCTCAGCAATGGTTCACCCCCGACTTGGGACTAAACTCCATCGGGAAAGGGATTCCTAGGTTAGGCAGGGACAACAGGAAGTTGCACAGTACAATAGGAAGGATTTTTTCCAAGGAGCCACTTACGTCCATAGCTCACAGAATCTCATTCCCCACATGTCTGTCCCACCCAAGGAGTGTACACCTTCATTGTCCAACAATCCATCAACTACTACACCTCCCTTTCCTTGGAATTCAGCAACAGGTCGAATCATGAATTCTCAAAGCTCTGTAGTTTCTACTAGAATGCCTCCAGGAGAACTCACTTCCTCAGCACACTCTCTCACCTAGAGAGAGTTGCTCACAGACCTAACAACCTGCCTCTTCTATCCATGTGCCTGACAACCCGCTCCTCAACACATGGGCATGGTGATGGAAGCAACAAAAACTGGACGTGGGAAATGGTACTGATAGGACAAAACACAGGCAACCCCCAGGATACAGGTGTCGCAAGGGTATCAACTCAGGTTTGTTGCAGAGGTTCTAGTTCTTGGAATTCAACAATGGTGGATTGGATCACTACCTGCTTGTTTAGTTCATTCGTGAGTCAGGCAATGGATGGCTAGCCTGGTCCGAAATCGTGAGAGTGGATAGAAGGGTGAGAATGGTTCGAATACTCAGCATGGTTGAGAATGGTGAGAACACCCCCCCATAAATCTGCATATGTTTTGGATGAGACTTAGCTCTCCAGGAACACATTCCCCCCACTTGGAAATCATTCCTCTCCCTAAAGGAACTTAGGATAAATTAATATCCTCTTTACAGATTTTTAGAATAATAATATATTATTCTAATAGGCTCTTAAGCTTAGGCTCTTAGGCTCTACTCTTAGCCTCCTCCCTTTCCCAACCTAGTGGATTTCAGTCCCCCGTACTCTTTCTTTGTGGTCGATCTACACGCAGTGATGTTGTTATATTAATAATATGGATATTTACATGTACAAAACAGGCTCCTGAACTTTAACACCTAGGCTCTTGGCCTAATCAACATATAATCCTACCAGCTTATAAATACTCATCTCACCAGCCTACAAAAAATGTTACATTCATAATTACAACCGGGGCTCGTCCTTGGGGTATTACACTCTTCGAATGGTTGGTCATGCCCTTTGGCTTAACAAATGCACCAGCCACTTTCATGAGGTTGATGGATGATGTACCGAGACCCTTCACCAACTCTTTTGTGGTGGTATATTTGGATGACATCCTCATCTTCAGCAAAATGTGGGAGGATCACATGTGGCATATTCAGCAGGTTTTGATCACTCTGTGGCAGCACAAGCTATATGCAAACTTGGAAAAATTATCTTTTGGCATGAACAGGGTCTTATACTTGGGCTACATTTTTTGATGAGCATGGGGTACATGTTGATCCAACTAAGATCCAAATCATTCATGACTATCCAGCTCTGACCACACTAACCAAGCTTCAGAGCTTCTTGGGACTGGCCTATGTTGGGATTCTCCCATATTGCACGGGCCCTCAGCCAGGTGAGCAAGGGTGGTGGCAGGGAAAGTTTGTGTGAGGGAAGGAACAACAACGAGCATTCGATGATTTTAAGCATCGCTTGTGCTCAGCTCCAGTACTCTCCTTACCTGATCTGCAGCAACCATTCAAGATTGATACTGATGCATATGACTATGTTGTAGGCACAGTTCTCACTCAGAACGGTCATCCGGTGGCATATCATAGTGAGACACTCTTAGATATTGTTCGAAAATACTCCACCTATGAAAAAGAGATGTATTCCATCGTACAAGTCTGTCATCAATTGAAACATTACATTCTGGGAAAGGAGACAATCATCCACACTGATCACAAGCCTCTGTAGTTCATACAGACATAGGGGAAACTGCAGAACGACTACCATCAGAAGTGTTCCACCTACCTACAGCAGTTCCATATCAATATCAAGTATAATACAAGGATCTCAAATCATGTCGTTAACTGCCTCAATCGATCTCCCGTGGTTTCCCTCACCACTGTGCTCCATTTATGTGGACATGAGGCATATGAGTGGCCCCAACTTTATCAACAAGATCCGTACTTTGCCACCACCTATCAGTTATTGGGTACATGTGTGACTGTCACCAATTTTCACATTCAAGACGAACTATTATGCCATATGGGCCATCTCTTTGTTCCTACAACTGAGCGTGAAAAGATGATTTGGGAAGCCCACTACAGTCAGATGGCAGGACATTTTGGCATGGAGAAAATTGTGGTCATTCTTCAAAAACATTTTTATTGGCCAAAAATCTAATCGGACATCAAAAAAGTATATCATATCTTTCATTGCCTGTGCCATTGCCAAGCTAGCCATCAAGAAGAAAGGCTTATACACCCCTCTTCCTACTCCCAAGAATCCTTGGGAATCCATCTCAATAAATTACATGTCTGGCCTTTCGTCCACCAAGAAAGGAAATGACTATGTATTTGTGTTTGTTGATCGGTTTTTGAAGATGGCCATCCTCACAACCTGCAAGAAGAATATCACAGCAGCATATATTGCCAAGCTCTTCTTTGAACGAGTGTGAGACCATTTTGGGATACCACGGACCATCATCTCCAACCATAACAGAAGGCCAAACAAAGGTCGTCAATCGGATGATTGTGCACATCCTGCACATGTAAAACTCTAAGCATCCATGTACATGGGATGAGAGTCTCCCCTACGTTCAACACAATTACAAGAGGGCTCTCCGTAGCTCCACCGGCCATAGCCCATTTCAAGTGGGGTTGGGATTCCAACCTTGGGTCCCATTGATGTTGCATAACCTCTTTCCACCACACAGATAGAGTCTTTCCATGTTTAGTCTGAGACCGACAAAGCCACCAGATTCATTGAGTGGATTCAGCACATCCGCCAACAGGTCCAGGAGATTTTGCAGAAATTGAATGCTAAGTACAAGCAGTGCCATGATCAACATAGGGTACCACACCAGTTTCAGGTTGGAGATAAAGTCTAGTTACATTTGCAGAAGGAGTGTCTCACAAGGCCCCATCGGAAGCTCCACTCTCTTCTCTATGGGCCTTACACTATCACCAAGGCGGTGGGTAGCAATGCTTTTGAGCTAAATATTCCACCATTCCTTGTTCTGCACCCAGTATTCAATGTGGACCTCCTTCGGCAATATTTTCCACCATTATTGGACACCTTAGAGATCACAGAATAGTTGACACCAACAGAGCTCAAACCTGACTGCATGGAACAAGCATCCACTGATCAGATAGTGAACACACAGGTCAAGGGAACATGCTAGTAGAGGATCCATCTTTATCGAGTTGTCAAGGCAAAGCAACTCCTCCACCAAGGAAAGAGGCTCATCCGGGGCCAAATCCAGCAAAATTTTCCTCACCTAATGGGGGAACTGAACGCAATGGAGACCATTGCTTCCTAAGGGGGGAGGATTGATCCAGGTGGATATTGGTGGCCACCCACCTATACCAACTGGCTCTTGTTGTTCATTTTTAGTTTAGCACGTTCTTTTGTACTTCTTTGAAATTATGGGTTCTACACTTCTAGGGTTGTTTGAAGCCCTACACATCTTCCAAGTGGATACCGATGGCCTCTCACCTAATCCAACTGGCTTATTTTGTATGTTTTCATGTCAGCACATCTTGTTGTACTTTCAGGGCCGTTTTGGGGCCATAAACAACATTTTTTTGGCTCTCCATAGTCAAACTATAGACATAGTTAGAGTTTGATGGCGTAATGTGTAGTTCTCTGAAAGACCTTTCCAACGGGCTATCACGTGCCTAAAACAGAGGTCGTATGCAAAATTTATGACCCTGGGAAGATGAGGTACCAACTTACCAATAGGGGCCCACATGACTTTTGGCATTTCACCTTCTAGGGTTAGGTCTTTGGATGTATAGGGTTTTGGAATTCATGAGTAATATCAAAAATGCCTATGGAGCCTCATTGTAATCTTCTCAGACGGATGTGTGTAGAAGCCACATCTCTTTTCAGAGATAGCTACCACCATTCGAGGAAGTGCTTCAGTTATGCAGTTTTACAGTTTCAGCCTATTTCATTTATTTAATAGGAGACATTGTTCATTGGATATCTGTGTTGTTCTTCATATCTCTGTGTTTATTGTATTCGGTCTGTTAATCAGTTTCGTTCCACTCATAAATTCGGATCAGGATAGTAGTTGTATACTACTATGAATAGACATAGTTGTGTTATATTGGATGGCATTGTAGCAGTTGTATTCTACTATATGATTTCCATGGAGACTATCGCTAGTGTTGGAGATGATTTCTAGCTAGATGGATAGTCAGTGTGTTGGTGGACAGACATTCTCTCTGTGGTGAATGGTCCAGGTTAATAGATTGTTGACATATCATGGACTGGTATTTTCTTAAGGCACATATTGTGGCCCGATTAGGAAAATGGTTCAGGACCGATATTTTCTAAGGCATGTGGGTAGAGATTGATCTCTATGATACATATGACCCTATTAGAAAATTGTTTGAGACTGACATTCATTTAGGAATGGTATTTGTAGCCCATAGGGTGGATTTCAGCATCTGAGAGGACTGACATTCTTCTAGGACGTAAGTCCAAATTAGAAGAATGATCCTTGTAGCCCATTGTGGGGCTTTCAACGTCTATTGCGACAATTATTCTTCTAGGACGTATGTCTTGATTAGAAGAATGGTCCTTGTATCACTCTGTTGACTGAGTGACTTATTTAGCATTATGCCTAATTACTCAGATGGAGTATGGCCTCGAGAGATGATGGAGTTGATGCTATTAGATGATACTGATAGTGGTGATGGTTCTCATGATGTGATCATGAGATCGCATGTGTGGCTATGTTGGTCCTACTAGTTGAATGGTCTATTTGTGCTCAAGATCATTGCCTTTAATACCTCCCTAGCTAGGAAGGAGTGTTGATATTATAATAGTTGCAGGAGGTATTAACTTCTATGTGTAACCTTTGATGAGAATAGAATATTTTGGGAAGCAAGAGAAACCCTAAAACATTGGATAATAACCCTAGAAGAAAATTTGGCTCAAGAAAATAATTAATATTGAGTTATTATCCTCCAGAAGTAGAAGTCGGCCCAGTTAGGTCACTTGGAGGACTATAAATAAGTGGGCGCTAGACCTCATTTGCACACTCACTTTCACAACTGCATAAGGACAAGTGGTGTGCATGACTAGAGGAGAAATGCAATTATTGCAGTAGTGACTTAGTATTGGGTTATGGCTTGGACTTTCTGCTTTGGTTATAGTTTGAACTTTATGCTTGGTATGTTAGCTTTGGAGAGAGGTACGCTACTGTGGTTGGCTATTGGTTATAAGGTTTGCTTCCAGAATTATTCTATTTGTCAAGATTAAGGTGCTCGACGGTGGCCTTTGTGCCTATGGTTGGGTGACAATATTGATATATTGTCTATGGTGAAACGAGCACACCTATTATTATAACACCTCTAACTCTCTAGGAATGAGGAGATATGAGTTTTTTCATCCAACAACCCAACCAGAAAATTGAGGTCGACTCAGCTAGTTTTTTGGGGGGACAGAATTACTATAAATATAGGATAGAATTTCACATTTTTAGTGTCACCAATGAAGAGATCGAGTATGAGGTGCGTTCAAGGTGTTGGGGTGTCTTTCTGGTGTGCAAGAGAATTCTAAGGGATTCTCTTAAGTTCTTTATTATTCTCAAGCTATGCTATAAGGTTGTGATGTTGTCGTAAGGTTGTGAAGTTGTCGTATGCACTATTGTGAGGTTGTGAGGTTGTCGTATGCTCTTCTATGAAGTCGTGATGTTGTCGTGAGGTTGTGATGATGTCGTATGCTCTTCTATGAAGTTGTAATGTTGTCATGATGTTGTCATGAGGTTGTGATGTTGTCGTATGCTCTGCTATGAAGTTGTGATATTGTTGTGATGTTGTCGTGAGGTTGTGATGTTGCCATATGCTCTACTATGAAGTTGTGATGTTGTCGTGAGTGGATGTTGTCATTAGCGGACATTGTCGTGAATGGATGTTACCATCAGTGGATGTTGTCATCAGTGATTACATTCTGGGAATGATGTTATGAGTCTTGCTAGGGTTTGAAATATTGTCTACAGAATGAATCATGCATGTGAAGTTGGAAGTACTCTGTGTATGAAGATCTTGGATTCGTGATATCTCATTGAGTTGGTCCTCAGTTGAAAAGATTGATGTCTTCATTCCGCTGGTTCGTGCATGTGCTTTAGGGAGTGGGTGGTTTCTTCCATTTGGAGCTGGTAAAGCTAGGTGGTTGGTGACTCCTTCTAGTTGGTGTTGGTAAATTAGGGAGTTGGAGCTTCCTTCGGGTTGGTGCCTGTAAATCAAAGAGTTGGTGCCTCCTTCCAGTTGGGGCTAGAGAATCTTGGAAGTTGTTGCTTCCTATGAATGTAATATTAATATGATATAAGAAAATTATTATGTGGTTTTCTCTCATTTGGGTTTCAACGTAAAAATCATTGTGTTTTGTGCATGGATTTTTGTGATGATGAACAACATTGTTAATGGTTAATGTTTACATGATGTGCTTAAGGTTAAAAATGGTAAAAAGTTCTCAATATTGATTCACCCCCCCTCTTAGGCTTCTTTGTTTGATGTCTAGGACTTTCTTGTAGGCTTCTTCAAAGCATCTTTCGATGAGGGCCATGCTTAAAGCTACGCCATAAGGGGACCACTTTGGAGTATCCTTTAATTGAACGCAACACTTCTAGGGGATTTTGGGATTTGTATCAGGGCTTCTTCTAGGGTTGACATCAATGAAAACCAATTTTCCAACAATATCCCCCTTTGGTATTGATGGAAACACTCATACTCCCCTTGTAATCATTGCTCCCCCTATCTCCATGTTTCTTATATTTCTCTCCCCCTTTGACATCAATGGCAAAGGGTAACTCCCCCTGACAATATATCTTCTTCTCACAATTTCTCTCCTCCTTTCTTCTATGCAATATGTCGTGTAAATCAATGTGGGGCAGAAATTACTCCCAATTTTTGTCGAAGATATTCAAAGGTCTCCCTTGGGAGAGGATTGGTGAATATATCTTCTATCTGTTCCTTTGTCCCAATGTACTGAAACATGATACTCTTCTCTATGACATGTTCCCGAAGAAAGTGGTAGTTGATAGGAATATGCTTGGTCTTGGAATGCATCACTTGATTCTTGGAGATGTTTATGGCACTGGTGTTGTCATAGAATATCGAAATAGACTCATCATATTCTACTTGTATGTCTTCCAGGGTTTGCTTCATCTAGAGGACTTGAGTAGAACATGTTGTTGTTGCAATATATTTTGCTTCTGTTGTGGACAATGATACTGAAGACTGCTTCTTGCTCAATTAGGAGTCTAGGCAATCACCCAAGTAGAAAGCCGCTCCACTCGTACTTCTTTTGTCATCAATACTTCCTGTCCAATCTACATCTGTGTAGGTGACCATAGTCAACTCATTCCGTTTCGAATATTATTATCACCATATAAATTTTATGTCAATTTATGTGTGATTTTGTAGGGCTTTTGATGCATTGGCCATTTTGTAGCACTCCTGAGGTTTTTCTCTTTTCATAACAACAAATAACCAAAATTATGCCAATTCCCTTGATTGTCAATGAAAAAAGTTTGAATTGGGGAAAATAATTACAGGGTTGAACAAATAAAAAAAATTGGTCTTTAGGGCCAATTTTACCTCTTAGAAATAACAGGATTTTTAGCAGGGTTATTATTTATTTTTCCAAATAAAAAATACTCTTAGGAATAACAGGATTTTTAGCAAGGTCATCAGAGTTATTATTTATTTTTCCAAGATTTTTAGCATGGTTATTATTTATTTTTTATTTAGCAGGGTTATCAATGTTATTATTTATTTTTTCCAAGATTTTTAACAAAGTTATTATTTATTTTTCCAAATAAAAAATATTGAAACTTTAAGTACCCAATCTCCAATTATTCAAGCCAAATCCACTATACAAAAGCACAACACAAATTAGTCGCAACACCAGGTCAAACAATAAGCGAGGGCACAAAAATCCACGATGAAGAGGGGCCCACAAGAGGCTCTAAGAGTTCTCAACGCACCGTTATTGTCATCAACCATCAGCATATATTAAAAGTAATATACTTACTGCCTAATGTACTCCCTAATGCATGTGGTAAAAAGTTTGTATCACAAAACAAATAAAGACGCAGTGCCATCCAAATGTAAATCCCTGGTGCGCCCAAATGCCTTTTGAATGCTGATGAGGAAGTGCTCGGGTGTCGAGACTGATCTCGACATGCATGTAGCGCATGCATCCAAATGTGAGAACTCCCAAGCAAGAATATCAGAAATTCTATGCGCCTTCATAACACCAAATAGAGGAGATATGGCTGCCATAAAAGGAACGCCAAGTGCTCATGCAAAACCCAACAGCCTGCGAAGTCCAGTGCACAATCTTTTAGTTCTGTTGATCGACAGGGTTTCTATTGTGTTATTTGTCAATCTAAGAATGAAAAGCAGGAACTCCATCGGAGTGGTCAAACGATGGAAGGAGGCCCGAGAATTCGAGTTTTGAATCATCAAAATGGCGCCTTGCCACGTTATGAAGCCTGCGAGATCCTATTTGAAATGAGAATTTTCATGTTGACCTCGCTCATCATGCATCGAAAATGGTATTCATTGTTGAGGACAATATTGTTTTGAAGCTTTTGTTTTGGGTTATGAGCTGTAAATGCAGAATTTACAGTTATGCAGCAGGGCACGTTGCGCAACTATCCTAGTGATATTTTGGGCAGTAAAACGAGGTTTTCTTGTCAAGTTTTGAGTTGGAACCTTAATCAGTTGAGTGATGATGAAATAGTCACTGAGAATACATCAGCAAGAGCAGGTTTATCAGTCAGAGATAATTTAGGCTCATTTTTTGCAGTTTGACATATATTTGAAGCAAATGACATTTTGAAGGAGGTTGAAGAGATTCTCAGGTACCTTATCACCATCATAAGACCAAAATCACCATCAGTCACTCACATCTATCAGTCAGAGCCAAAACATATGGACAAAGTGTGAAGAAAGGCTTCGTTGCGCAATTTCCTGTAGGTTTCTGTTGCGTAGAGAGCTCGCTGCGCATCTGTGATAGAGCAGTTTATCATCTCCAGATCAGCCTGTATGAGTCAGTAAGGCATGCCACCTCATCTACAATGAATGTTAAGGTCAAAGAACATCAGGATATGGACTCAAAGATCTCTTTTGTTAAGTTGTTATATGTATTTAATGAAGTCAACTTTGATTACTCATTTTTAGCAGTCAGTTCAGATTTTATTGCCAGAATATATTGTAACTGTAGCTTGATTTAGGAAGGCAATTGAAATAGAAATTGGGAGAATAGACAATAAAATTTGTATATATTTTATGATCATACATGAATTCAAGGTTGGCGGGTGTGTGAGGAAGAGTTTATTGAGTCCATACTGTAATCTGTTTTTTGAGATTAATGCAATTTGTTGGATCAGAAGTACATGAAATTTGACTCGAGAGATACGTGTGACTGTGTTTCTTTATGCCTGTGCTCTTACTATGTACGTGTTCTCATTGTCTTAATTATTTTGTTTAAATGTTTTCTTCTTTGATGTTTAAGTGACGTATATGTATCAGAATTCATCTGCACATTGATGCTATGTTGCATGTATTTTATTTTGTGATTTTGTTATAATCACCTTGGGATTCATCCTCAATAAATGCCTTAAGGGGTTATTGTGTTCTCTATGATCCTTCTACTACAATGATATTTATTGGCTTAAAGAAGCGCTTTCTACCTTGCCTCTGAGTAGTTATCTTTCAAATTACCAAGTGTCCAGCAAACCATCATTGATCTCTAACTCTATGACTCCATTGCCCAATGCACCTTTCATCTTCTCTGCCACCAATTATTTAAATTCGCTTTAAACCAAATCAATCCTTTCAGTGATTTATTTGAAAGAGAGAGCCCTCTTTGGGTCAGAAGGGCTAGATTCCAACCTGCAAGTGGTTTAAGGTTACCTATGTGCCTATGTCCTCTTCAGCCAAGGAAATCACAGAGTGAAAACAGATACCATAGTCCAAACTCTGTTGTTCCTTTGAGATATCGGAAGATACTCTTCACTACTAGAACATGGGTTTACTTCGATGTTACTTGAAATCTTGCAACCTGTCCAACAAATTGCATCACATATGGTCTTGAAGCTGTCACACAGAGTAGACTGTCAATCATCGATCTATAAAGTCTATGATCCACTTCTTTAGATTCATCATCCTTGCTCAACTTGCAACCGGTCACCATAGGAGCGCTTACGGGTTTGCAATATTCCATTCTAAACTTCTTCAACATTTCCTTGATGTACTTGGTTTGGGAAATGAATATGCCTTCATCTAGCTGAGATATCTGAAGTCCCAAGAAGAAATTCAACTCCCCAAGTAGGGACATTTCAAACTCACTCTGCATATCTCTGGAAAACTTCTAACTCAACCTGTCACCATCGCTTCCTAAGATGATGGCATCCATATATACTTCAATGATAGTCAAACTGTCTTATTCCACTTTTATATAGAGATTACTATCTGCACTTCCCCTTCTGAATCCTTGTTGCTATAAATATTTGTCCAATCTTTCGTACCAATCTCTAGGTGCTTGCTTGAGTGCATACATGGCTTTCTTCAATCTGCAAACATAGTCTTCATTTTCTAACAGTTGAAACCCTTATGGTTGTTCTATGTAAATTTCTTCTTATAATTCTCCATTAAGGAAGGATGATTTTACATCCATTTGATATACCTTGATCCTTTTGGAGCATGCATAAGCCAGGAACATTTTGATTTCTTCAATTCTGGCTACTGGGGCGAAGGTTTCTTCAAAATCTACACCTTCAACTTGTGCATATCCTTTGCATACTAACATTTCTTTCTTTCTGGTTATTTGTCCATCCTCATTTAGCTTGTTTCTGAATACCAAGTTTGTGCCTATGACGTTTTTGTCTTTATGTCTTAGAACAAGTTCTTGTTATCGCACAAGTTGTAGGTTGGGAAAATCCTGACCCAACCACCAATTGGTGAACACTGAGAGAGCACCTACCCACTGTCACCTTAGGTAGGTGTTCTCGTCACTTTAGAGGTGAGGTAATCACCTCAAGTGGGGGATCTCAATGACCCTAGGGGGATTTGAGATGGAAAATGATAAGTATGAATGGATGTCCCTAAAGGTCAATTCTAAATGGAAAGGGGAGCTTGGAAAAGGGTCTTGGGAAAGGTTAAGGGTTGCCATATGAGTTGAGTAACCTCTCGAGAGTAAGATACATGCTCGGCGCACAATGAAAACCAAGTGTACTTGTAATATGTTAGTCGTACAAGCAAGTTAAGATTATTGTCCCTAATTGCAGAAATAATAAAACATATATATCAGCATACAGAAAATAGCAAAGGCTGCAAAATAAGTGTCAGAAGTATGATTGAATAAGGAAGAGACAAGCTAGTTAAGGCTAGCTCAACTCAACAATGATAAAGTAATACTTTAGCATAAAATCAAGGATGGAAATAAAATCTTACTACACTGATATTTATCAACCTTATGGTTGTATCAAACCAAGCATTATAACAGAACAACCAGCCAATGAAAACCAATTTTAACTAGCTCAACAAGTGCGTTAAGGTTAGTAGAGACTTAGGGAAAAGTTAGGGGTTAATCCTAGGATTAGTTTAGGAGTTATTAGGGGTTAAAGGGTTAGGTTTTTTGCAGCCTTATGGCTTTAGAAGTTTGTTGTAACAATAGCAAGATTAAATGGTTGAAAGGGGATGCCTCAATGAGGCAAGAGAGCCAAAAGTTCAAGGGACAACTTCCAAAAGAGACAACTTCAAAACTTGAAACTTTCACATTTAGCAAGGCAGAAATTTATTTATCCAATGCAACAAGTAATGACTAGTGCCTTTAATTATTGGATTAATGGAGTCAAGAAAGAAAGAGCTAGAGGTACTACCTCCTTGGGGGTGTAAATCATCTTACTCCCCAAGGCAAGTATCCCTAGCTAGGGTTTAGGCTAAGAGGGTGTATGCACTTATACTTCTCTTAACAAACCCTTATTAAACCAAAAAAACTTAAGCATAAAATGATGGAAGCTAAGGTGGGGGTGTATGCCCTTATACTTCCCACCTAGCTCTAGCAAAATAACCTTGTCTTGAACACAAATGATAATACAATGTAAAAAGCCTTACCAATTCAAGGAAAATACTAAGATAAACCACCACAATGGTAAAATAATAGTCTTCCAAGGATAGTGCATCATTTCCACCAACCAATTACCAAGAAAGTAGCCATAAACAAGAGCACAAGAGAGAAACTAGCCAAAGATAGCGAAAATTTCAGTCCAATCCTTCTCACAATGGGAGAGTTATGATTTTAAAATGAGATCTTATGATCTCTATTTATACAAAATGTCACTAGCACAGTTTGTCCACATTAGCAAAGGTAAAACATAAGAGAAGGGGTCTAGAACCCTTATCTTACCCCTTGCAACCAAATAATATTAAACAATTCATCTTTAAATTCACTTTTACGCAAAAGAAAACCCTAAAACAAGAGGACGTCACCCCTTTCGGGGACATTTTGACACTAAGAGGAAGTCATTGGTGTTGGAGAAGTATAGTTAGACCTCCAAAGGCCACATGTCAATCATCCAGGCCATCTTCTCATGGTCAAGGCCTCATTCTCCTCAAAACGTCCATGTGTCAATGAATAATAACTTCACCACCAAACCCTAGCCCTTTTAGGTGATGTCGTGCCTCCAAAGATGATGTTTTGCATCTTCTACGCAAAAAGTTTGGCATGTGAGGGCTAGGTCGTCTCTTCTAGGTTGTCTTTTATGCCTCTAAAGGTATGTCTCTCTCATCCGACATGTGGGCCCTTGGCATCCAACCTGTGGGCTTCAAGCCCCATGGAAGCCCAAGCTAGTCTTCTTCCTCCAAAATTGTCCACCAACTTGATCCTGCAAAGACAAATAAGCACGCCCTCCTAGGATTTCAAGTTAAAATATCATTATGAGTGAATCCAATCAATAAATGAGCCACCTAAGCATGTGCATCAAAGATTACTTGGTCAAACAAGTAATTCCTTAAAGATATGGGAGGGTTGACGAGGTGTCCTATTGGGTAGATATTTCCCTAGATCAAGGAGTGTTTCCCAAGTGATCCCTCTCTAAGACATGTAAAGTGGATGAAGTGGTTAAGGATCAAGACTCAGTGGTCATGGGGTTCATGACATACAAGGGGTTGTAGTGTCTCGTTTTGTAAAGGGTGTGTGGCGCCTTCATTTGCAATGCAATTTTTCCAAGCCCATCATCTTTCCATTATTTGTTTCTTTCATGTTTTAAGGAATGAGTTGAAGGCCATTGTCCTAGCATGGTGTCCAGATAATGACAATGTCACTCACAAATACCTTGCGGAAATGATAAGGTTGGATCGTGATGAGACCCCCTTTATCTCAGTTGTGCAACTGAGATCCACTGTAACGACCCTGCTTAAATAGATGTATATGATTATTAAATTATAATTAATTTAATAATATAACTGTCCTAAAAGATTAGCTAAACCATAATCATTTCTTAAAATAACATTAACTAATTAATTATTATTAATTAGTTATTCA
>ML778429.1:357731-377680 GCA_009831015.1 Picea engelmannii
CTTGGATTTTGCCTCAAGCTTTGTTCTATTTTCTTTATCAATATGGACAAATGCTTCACAACTAAAAGTTTTCAAAAAAGAATAGTTTACCTTTTTTCCTATCCATTCCTCCTCTGGAATTCTACCATCCAAAGAGCTTGAAGGTCCTATGTTTATTAAGTAAACAGAAGTATCTATAGCATCTGCCCAAAACTGTAAGGGCAAACCAGCATGCAATCTCATACTCCTTTCACGCTCCATGATTGTCCTGTTCATCCTTTCTGACACACCATTTTCTTGTGGTGTTCGTGGAACTGTCTTCTCTCTACGAATCCCATGGTATGAACAGTAATCATCAAACTCCTTGCTACAGTATTCACCTCCATTATCTGATCTGAGACACTTCAAACTTTTTCCTGTCTCATTCTCAACTAAAGCTTTCCATTTCTTAAAAGTATCAAAAACATCATATTTTTTCCGCATGCAATAAACCCAAGTTTTCTAGTTGCATCATCAATAAAAGTAACATAATAATGAGAGCCACCAAGATATGATACCAATTGTTAGAAAAACAGGACCACGGAGAAATAAAATAAAACAAATGCAGAAACAAAACACAGAAGACACACAATACAAGAGAGACACAGATTTACGTGGTTCACCCAGTGTGGGCTACGTCCACCAGAGAAATTGTTAGGTCCTTCCTTTATTATTATCTAGCAAATGAAGGGATACAACCTACAGCAAAACCCGTTGTAACTTCCTCTTCTTTCTCTCATAGTCTCCTCTCTCAGAATACAATATTCACCATCATCCATAGCCGTAATACATTTCCCTCATAAAAGAGGATTGCCTTCTAGGGAAAAAAACCCTAACATAATCTCTACCGTTAGATCTGCGACCTTATAATGAACAGTCCTGATTTACAATGAAATTACAATATACTTTTACAAGGCAATTTTTTCTTCGGGGGCTTCTCCCCCGAACCCCCGCTTGCCACCAGACCCCCCAGTCGGGGGGATAGCCCCCCCGAACCCCGCAGAGGGGGTACCCCCCCCTCTACACTCCCCTGCGTGGAAGAGTGTACATACTTCTGGGGTGTAAATACTTCATGGGGTATAAACACGGCTGAAAGAAAGGACCTCTGAATCAGGAAGATAATCAGGCTCCACAACCAACAATCTTCTGGTCACCAAACCAAGACAGTGACTCTCAGTTGCATGGTTGAGAGAAAGGGTGTCTCGTCACGAGCGAGCCTTCTCATTTCCATTAGATATTTGTGGGTGACATTGCCACCACCTGGTCACCATGGCAGGGCAGTGACCTTCAATCTCTCCTTATGATATTATGAAAGAAAATATAAAGAAATAAATATAAAAGGAAAATGATGGGCTTGGAAAAAGTGCATTGTGGATGAAGGTACAACACACCCTCTACAAAGGCACCCATGAATGAAATATTATGACCCCTAGTATGTCATGAGCCCTATGCCCATTGAGTATTGACCCCATCCACCTCACACACTTTACATGGCTTAGAGAGGAACCTATTGGAGGCTCTCCTTGACCTACGTCAAGATCTACCCAATAGGACACCTCGTCAACCCTCCCATACTTAAGCTTGACAAGTCACATAGTGTCTTTGAGTTGTTAATTGTTTGATATGGTGATTTTTTATGCACATGATTAGATGGCTTATCTATTGATTGGATTGAATTATCATGATGTTATGACTTGAGACACTTGGAGGGTGTGTTCATTTTTGACGCAGGCGTGCCACCCAGTGCACGTCCGCTCACAGGATCTTTTCCTCCTTCCTCGGCCTGAAGACCTGAAAGGTTCTTCTATTTCCCTATCGGGAAATTTTCCTCCCATAGTAAACTCTTCAAAAGATCTCCCTTTGTTCTATTGGGAAATCAACACTGGCCATTTTGTGATCGAGGTTCCTCCTATCGGGATTTTGACATTTACAATGTCCAAACAATTTGGTTTGTCGATCCCCGATATGATCCCTTGTTACTTTAGCCCCACCTGGCTAAACCTTTAGTCCATGCAACCGCTCTGCTATAAGACCGCAGCCTTATATTCCTTCTTATCGGGGTTTCTGCCTTCAAAATCCCAATGCGCTCAAATTCCCATTAGTCCTCCAGGCTAAGCTCTCGGTCCACGTGACCTCTCCTTATATGACCGCAGCTATAACTCCCATCGGGGTTTTGAGCATTCCAATGTTAAAAGACACATGCCCTCAAGACTCGCGATTCCTCGAATCCCGATGCACCCTTTTACGTGTTAGCCTTTCTAACTATAGGCTTTTGCCCATATGACCGTTTTCCCCGTGACCGCAGTCTTATCCCTCGTTGGGGCTACGGGGTTTCAAATGTTGAAAAACACTTGCCCATGGGATTCTCGATTCCTCGAATCCTGGCTTTTCGGTTTGCTGACAGCTGGCCGCACAGTGGTACCTTCCTCCCTGTTGAGGTTTTGGTCTTCGTGAAACCAAAGTGCATAAACACTTTGTCACCAGGATCCCCGATATCCTGATGAACCAAACACCGATGGACGTTCTCCTTGTCGAGACTTTCCCTAATGGCATCGATTTCTTCCATGCGTCCCCTCTGGTGGACGGTCTCGATTCCTCCAGGGTTTCGAGACTTGTGATGTCCCAACTTTCTTGTCCTCGGGAACTCTGATACGCCGATTCCCGACCCTCTGCAGATTTCTGACACACGTCCCAAATGATGGATGTTCATATCAACCCTCGGGTTAAACTACTTTAAAAAACCATAAACTTTCACTTACCTGAACTCCGATGACCAAAATCCCGATCTGGTGACCACGTGACACGTGTCCTCCTTGAGATCCTACGGCTATGATCCTTTCGTCATTTCGGGTTCTCCTGGTCACAGATTCTTGTCTCCTGACCTCCGAAATGCCGATGAACTCGCGATCCCCTACCACCTGTCCCAACAGATGGACGACTCTAAACTCGTTGAGCTTTTCACGATGGATTTTCCCAGCTTCTAGTCCACGTAATTCTGACGCTTCGATATCCACCACGCATCTCCACAAATGGACGATCCTGATCTTCACGGGGTTTCAGGGTTTCAATGTCGAAAAACATTCGACCACGGGACTACCGATCCTTCGAATCCCGATGGTAACCCTCGTGCAACTCCTATCAGATCCGACAGCTGACAGGTAACTAATCCACGATCCAACGGCTCACGACTCCTGGAGCTTGTACTCCCAACGCGACCGTAACCTCCTTGCTTCTTTGGTAGATCCAACGGCTGACGGGATTTTTTCCAATCTTCTCCACAAGATCTTAACCGTCTATCTTCTTCTTGAATATCTTCTACGGGTGAACCCAGTATTTCTTTAGGAAAGTTGGTCCTCCTGCACGTAACTTTGCAGTTCTTGTTCAACCACTCCACGACACGAATCTTTCAGTGCTTCTCCTCGACAAACTTGAAAGCCTTACCCCTCCTGAGCGTTCTCACACTTTCAACCTCAAAGAGGGTCCCTGCACGCACTCCTTGTGACAATTCTCTAACACTTCCAAGTGTTGAGTTCTTTCGACTCTGTGCACACCTGCAGCAGTAGTCCTACACCAATTCTCTTAGTTTCACGACTAAGACTCTCCTTAGCCTGTGCACTCCTTGCATGGCTCGTATAACCCTATTTCAACTCTGGGTGAATGAGAACAAGAGTTAGACTATCCAAGCCTTATGTCAACGCACTCCTTGCGGACGACTTCAACTGCACTCCTTGCAGGAATCCTTGCTCAGATAGAGAAACAGTTGAAACTCATTCCACTTCCTCTTAGACTTCAATATCAACACATGAAATCATATACATAGCATAATAGCAAATGCATAATAGGAAGTAGATATTCATGAGCACAACATTCAACATACATACACAGAGAATATAACACAACTTCATGAATTTGAATTAAACTCTTTTATTAATCCAAATAACTATACATGGGTGTTTCTGCACAGCTCTCTGCTTCTCTTCTTAATGCTCAAAATTCTTCTAACTATCCATAATTATGTTACAATGCACAATGAGGGTGTCTATATCTGTTTTCCCTCTTTTCTTCTAAAACTGTCTAATCTAATATTAAAATCCTATCTACCTGCATTAACTACTATAAATGCCTCCATCTACTTCAGACGAGAGCGGGGCGCTCAAGGTATGATTACATTTTACCAAGGCACCTTCATTAAATGATCTCATTTATATTTGGTGCATCAACTTCAAGGGAAATTTCAAAAATTTGTGTTGGCGTGTGCCCAGCTGTCCACTCGCATTTCACGTTGGCTCGCTTGTCTCGGGAGATACTCCTGCATCATACTCCCTCACTTGAAAATTTGCATGGGCTCTTGTCCATGAGCTCCTGTACGGTCTGTCCATGCTTCTATATCTCTACTTCAGTCTCCCAGCTGGCATCTTCAACTGGATGGCCCTTCCACTTGACCAAATATTCAAAATATTCTTTCCTTCTAGTTTTCTTACCCACTCGTTTATCCAGTATCTGTTCCATTTTTGGCTTCTCTGAAACTGGCATCTGCATCTGCCACTGAACCTCTAGTTGTTCACCTTCTGCTCCTGCCTCCTCAAGTTTATATGGGTATAAATCTGATACATTGAATATCGGAGATATTCCAATCCCATCCAGTAATTCAATCTCATAAGCATTCTGTCCCATTTTCTTCAAGACCTTGCATTGTCTGATTTTCTTCATCTTCAATTTATTATACGTTCCTCTCGGGAACCTTTCCTTCCTCAGATGTGCCAGAACCAAATCACCAACCTCAAACTAAAGTTGTCTTCTATGCTGATCATCTCTATGCGTATATTCTTGGCTTGATTTAAGCAACCGCTCCTTCACCTGGCTGTGAAGTTCTTTCATTGCCTCAGCAAATTCTTCTACACTAGTGCTCCTAGTAGCAGTCTGCTCCAAATCTCTCAATTCAAAAATTCCTCTCGGCTGTGTGCCATATACAATCTGGAATGGACTATGGCCTATACTTCTGTTCACTGAGTCATTATAAGAAAACTTTGCTTGCGACAATATACTATCCCAACTGCTATGGTGCTCTGTCACCAAGCTTCTCAGCAAGTCTCCCAGACTTTTGTTCACCACTTTTGTCTACCCATCCGTCTGTGGATGATAAGAAGAACTAAACAACAAGTTAGTCCCTAGCTTCTTCCATAATGTCCTCCAAAAGTGTCCTAAGAACTTTGTATCCCTGTCTGAAACAATACTCCTTGGTAATCCGTGAAGTCGAACGACTTCTTTGAAAACAAATTCGCGATGTGCGTCGCGTCACTGGTTTTCTGACATGGGATAAAAGGTGCCATCATTGAAAATCTATCCACTACCACAAAGATCAAATCAAATCCTCTTTGTGTCCTTGGCAATCCCAATATGAAATCCATGCTAATTTCATCCCATGGCTTCTCAGGTATGGGCAATTGTTGATAAAAACCCGCATTCTGCTTTCTTCCCTTTGAATGCTGGCAAATCCTACATCTGTCTACAAACCTCTTGACCTCTGCTTGCATCCCTGGCCAAAAGTATGACTCGCTCAGCTTTGCGAATGTCTTATCATGACCGAAGTGTCCATCCAATCCTTCACTGTGTTTTTCCTTCAGCAGATTCTCCCTCATGGAGCAATTTGGAATACACAATTGATTGCCTTTGAACAACAATCCTTCCTGGATCACGTACTCTATCCACTGGCTTCTATCTCTGAGAACTGGGTTCTCAACTGCTTCATATGCTTCCTTAAAATCTTGATCATTTGCATACATGTCCCTGAGATCGCCAAAGCCTAACGTTCTGACTTTGAACTCCTGCAACAGCAAACACTTCCTTCTCAAAGCATCAGCAACTTTGTTAGCAGTACTAGAAATATGTTTTATCACAAAAGTGAAACTCTTCATGTATTCAACCCATTTAACATGCCTCTGATTCAACTTTTCCTGTTGAGTCACAAACTGCAATGCATGGTTATCACTATATAAAACAAATTCCTTTGGAATCAAATAGTCTCTCCATTTCTTCAATGCTTGGATGATGGCATAGAATTCATTATCATACATGGAATACTTTATCTTCGCCTCATTCAGCTTCTCGCTGAAATATGCAATTGGTCTGTCCTCCTGACTCAAGACCGCTCCTATTGCAAACCCGCTTGCATCACATTTTACCTTAAATGTCTTTTGAAAATCCGGCAACACCAGAATTGGTTGCTCCGTAATCTTCCGTTTCAACAAATTGAAACTCTTCTCAGCCTCTTCAGTCCAGTGAAAAGATTTATGTCTTTTCTTCACTGTATCCATCATTGCTGCGCTAATTCCACTGAAATTCCTAATGAATTTTCGGTAGAAACTAGCCAAACCATGAAAAATTCTCACCTCAAATATGTTCTTTGGTGATGGTCAATTCTTGATTACCTCTACCTTATCTGGATCCATCCTCAACTCATTTTCCGAAATAAAAAATCCCAGATAAATGAGTTATGTTTTCATAAACGAGGATTTCTTCAAGTTTATCAATAGCTTCTCATGTTGTAGTTTCTTCATCACAATGGCTAAATGATTCAGATGTTCATCCTTTGTCTTGCTGAAAACCAATATGTCATCCAGATACATGATGACAAATTTCCTGATGAAATCCTTCAGGACTTCATTCATCAATCTCATAAAGGTACTTGGTGCATTTGTTAAGCCAAATGGCATAACAAGCCATTCATACAAACCTTCATTTGTCTTGAATGTTGTTTTCCATTCATCACCTTCTCTCATGCGAATCTGGTGATATCCACTCTTCAAATCTATCTTTGAAAAAAAAATTGCTCCACTTAAGCAATCCATTAAATCATCCATTCTTAGCAATGGAAATCTGTACCTAATGGTTATCTTGTTGATGGCCCTCGAATCAGTGCACATCCTCCAGCCTCCATCTTTCTTCGAACTGAGTATCGTCGGAACAGCACATGGACTCAAGCTTTCATTGACCAATCCTTTGTCCAATAAATCCTGGACTTGTCTCTTAACCTCTTCATTCTTCTGCGGCGTCAATTTGTACGCGGCTTTGTTTGGCAAACTGGCTCCTGGTATGAGTTCAATATGATGACTCACGCTTCTCATCGGTGGCAACGAATGAGGAAATTCGTCCACTACTATATCAATGAACTCTCCCAGTAGTCCCTGAACTTCTCCTGGAAAATCATCCACTCTTGTGCTGGTCAAAACAATTCTCGGTTTTCTGACCACAAAGAATTGTGGATCCTCCTTCTTCTTAACTTCTGTAAGAAGTTCCTTCCCACTCATGAGAAGTATTGTATTGCTTACTTCCGGCTTCACCTCTTTATCCTCAATTGGATGCAACATATGGGTTCTCCCATTCTTCTTCAGGGTGTATGTGTTCATCCTCCCATCATGAATCACATTTCTATCATATTTCCATGGCCTACCCAGCAATAGATGACAAACATCCATAGGAATAACATCACATAAAATCTTATCATTATACCCTCCTATCTTAATGTCAACTAAGCATTGTTTAGTGACATTTACCTGATGTCCCTTTTGTATCCACGAAACTTTTTATGGACTCGGGTGATCAGTTGTCTCTAGCTCCAGCTTCTCTACCATCTCGGTTGAAACGAGATTATCTATGCTTCCACTGTCCACGATAACCTTTCACACTCTATCCTTAGTCTTGTAAGCAGTCCTAAAAAGATTGTTCCTCTACGCTGAATTCTCCATCTCCTTCTCTGGCATCAAAAGGACTTTCCGCATCACCAGCGATCTTCCGCCTTCAGCATATTCTACCTCAACATCTCGCCTCTGTGCCTCGGCGATGTGAGTCTCTCCAGTTTCTTTCTTTTTCTCTGGACACTCGAATGACCTGTTCCCATTATTTCCACATGTGAAGCATGTGATTACTCCACCTCTTCCTCTTCCTCTACCTCTAGTACGAGGAAAAGTGTTGTTATCAGCATATCCTCCTCTCTGCTTAGTATGTTTTTCTCTTTGCTCAGCATATCACCCTCGCTGTGAACTTCCACCTCTCTCGGTTCGAGTTTGAGGTTTCTTCCAGTCATCCTTGGGCTTCTGGGTTCTTTCCTGAGCAACTGCTTTGCCTCTAGGCTGACTTCTGCCTCGGCCTCTTTGACCTTGCTTATGGCTCAGCTTCTCCTCTTCCTTCAAAGCCATTTGATAAGCATCCTCTACCGTTCGAATGGTTTCCATACTCATTTCATCCTAAATCTCATATCTCAGGCCATTCATATACCTGGCCACTTTTTCGTCATTACTTTCGCGATGACCTGCCCTGATATTCAACCTGTAAAATTCCTCAGTATATTCCTTCACTGTCATCAACTTTTGTCTCAAGTTCTGCATACTCCTGAACAGAGAAATTTGATAATCCCTGGGAATGAATTTTGCCTTCATCTTTGCAATCATCCCGTCCCAGCTCTTAATTTTCTGCTTGCCTTGGCAACGCCTGTCAGCTTGTAGTTCATCCCACCACAAGGCTGCATGTCCTTTTAATCTCGTGGCAGCATGCCTGACTTTCTTGTCCTCTTCGACATCTTCATAGTCGAAGTAAGGGTCTAGATCTCTAATCCAATTTAGAAGCTCTTCTACATCCATATTTCCCTCATAAACTGGAACGTCCATCTTCACCTTTGCACCCATTCTTGCAACAGCTTTAAGTAAGCGCTCATTTGCTGCATCCTCTGCTGGGGTTTCTTCTTATGCATGTCCAGCATCA
Source organism: Picea engelmannii (assembly GCA_009831015.1). NCBI lineage: Eukaryota > Viridiplantae > Streptophyta > Pinopsida > Pinales > Pinaceae > Picea > Picea engelmannii. The sequence continues at coordinate 366,507 of ML778429.1, forward strand.
TCTTCATCTTCAGATTCACTAATATCTCATGCATCAGCTTTGCGCCTTTGTGATGTCTCCATGTCCTCCATTCTGGCACAAAGATTACGCACTTCTCTCTCCATGTCAGGATTTTGCACTTGCCTACCTCTTTCTCTGGACATTTCCCTTTTCTCCTCTGGACCAGGTGATTGTCTACCCCTTCTCCTTGGTGGCATGGTGAATTCTCCTTTTTCTCTGCTACAGAAAGCAAAGAAGTTTTTCTACTCTCTAATACCACTTGACGCAGGCGCGCCACCCAGGGCACATCCGCTCATAGGATCTTTTCCTCCTTCCTTGGCCCGAAGAAGTGAAAGTTTCTTCTATTGCCCTATCGAGAAATTTTCCTCCCACGATAAACTCTTCTCAATACCTCCCTTTTTTCTATTGGGAAATCAACACTGGCCTTTTTGTGATCAGGGTTCCTCCTATCGGGATTTTGACATTTACAATGTCCAAACAATTTGGTTTATCAATCCCCGATATGCTCCCTTGTTACTTTAGCCCCACCTGGCTAAACCTTTAGTCCATGCGACCGCTCTGCTATAAGACTGCAGCCTTATATTCCTTCTTATCGGGGTATCTGCCTTCAAAATCCCGATGCGCTCAAATTCCCATTAGTCCTCCAGGCTAAGCTCTCGGTCCACGTGACCTCTCCTTATATGACCACAGCTATAACTCCCATCAGGGTTTTGAGCATTCCAATGTTGAAAGACACATTCCCTCAAGACTCGCGATTCCTCGAATCTCGACGCACCCTTTTACACGTTAGCCTTTCTGACTATAGGCTTTGGCCCTAATGACCGTTTTCCCCGTGACCGCAGTCTTATCCCTCGTCGGGGCTACGAGGTTTCAAATGTTGAAAAACATTTTCCCACGGGATTCCTGATTCCTCGAATCCCGACTTTCCAGTTTGTTGACAGTTGGTCGCACAGTGGTACCTTCCTCCCTGTCAGGGTTTCGGTCTTCACGAAACCAAAGTGCATAAAAACTTTGTCATCGGGATCCCCGATATCCCGATGAGCCAAACACTGATGGACATCCTCCTTGTCGGGACTTTCCCTGATGGCGTCGATTTCTTCCACGCGTCCCCTCTGGTGGACGGTCCTGATTCCTCCAGGGTTTCGAGACTTGTGATGTCCTAACTTTCTTTTCCTCGGGAACTCCGATACGTCGATTCCCGACCCTCTGCGGATTTCTGACATGCGTCCCAAATGATGGACGGTTCAGATGAACCCTCGGGTTTCGCTACTTTACAAAACCATGAACTTTCACTTACCTGAACTCCGATGACCACAATCTCGATCTGGTGACCATGTGACACGTGTCCTCCTTGATATCCTACGGCTATGATCCTTTCGTCATTTCGAGGTTCTCCTGGTCACGGATTCTTGTCTCCTGACCTCTGAAATGTCGATGAACTCGCGATCCCCTGCCACCTGTCCCAACAGATGGACGGCTCTGAACTCGTCGGGCTTTTCACGATGGATTTCCCCGGCTTCTAGTCCACATAACTCTGATGCTTCGATATTCGCCATGCGTCTCCACAAATGGACAATCCCGATCGTCCCGGGGTTTCAGGGTTTCAAATGTCGAAAAACATTCGACCACGGGACTACCAATCCTTCGAATCCCGATGGTAACCCTCGTGCAACTCCTGTCAGATCCGACGGCTGACGGGTAATTGATCCACAATCCAACAGCTCACGACTCTTGGAGCTTGAACTCCCAACACGATCGTAACCTCCTTGCTTCTTTGGTAGATCCAACGACTAACAGGATTTTTTCCAATCGTCTCCACAAGATCTTAACCGTCTATCTTCTTCTTGAATGTCTTCTATGGGTGAACCCAGTATTTCTTTAGGAAAGTTGGTCCTCATGCGCGTAACTTTGCAGTGCCTGTTCAACCACTCCACGACATGAATCTTTCAATGCTTCTCCTCGACAAACTTGAAAGCCTTACCCCTCCTAAGCTTTCTCACACTTTCAACCCCAAAGAGGGTCCCTGCACGCACTCCTTGCGGCATTTCTCAAACACTTCCAAGTGTTGAGTTATTTCGACTCTGTGCACACCTGCAGCAGCAGTCCTACAACACTTCGCTCAGTTTCACGACTGAGACTCTCCTTAGCCTGCGCACTCCTTGCACGGCTCGTATAACCCTATTTCAACTCTAGGTGAATGAGAACAAGAGTTAGACTATCCAAGCCTTATGTCAACGCACTCCTTGCGGACGACTTCAACTGCACTCCTTACAGGAATCCTTGCTCAGATAGAGAAACAATTGAAACTCATTCCACTTCCTCTCAGACTTCAATCTCAACACATGAAATCATATACATAGCATAATAGCAAATGCATAACAGGAAGTAAATATTCATGAGCATAGCATTCAACATACATACAAAGAGAATAAACACAACTTCGTGAATTTGAATTAAACTCTTCTATTAATCCAAATAACTATACATGGGTGTTTCTGCACAGCTCTCTGCTTCTCTTCTCAATGCTCAGAATTCTTCTAACTATCTAGAATTATGTTACAATGCACAATGAGGGTGTCTATATCCGTTTTCCCTCTTTTCTTCTAAAACTGTCTAATCTAATATTAAAATCTTATCTACCTGCATTAACTACTATAAATGCCTCCATCTACTTCAGACGAAAGCGGGGCGCTCAAGGTCTAATTACATTTTACCAAGGTGCCTTCATTAAATGATCTCATTTATATTTTGCGTATCAACTTCAAGGGAAATTTCAAAAATTTGTGTTGGCGTGTGCCAAGTTGTCCACTCGCATTTTGCGTTGGCTTGCTTGTCTCAGGAGATGCTCCTGCATCAATTTGTCTTTGTAGGACCTAGCTGGTGGACGGTTTTGGGAGAACAAACCTAGCTCAGGCTTCCATGGGGCTACAAGCCCACAGGTTGGATGCCAGGGGCCCGCATGCCAAATGAGAGAGAGAGATGACTTGGACGGCCTTGATGGTGACTTGGACAACCTATGCCACCCATTGCTTGCCAAACGATTTTCCCAGGGGGTGAAACGTCCCACTTTTGAGCTTGACGTCATGACCTTGGGGGCTAGGGCATGGTGGTGAGGTGCCACTCATTTACATTTGGACATTTTGAGAAGAAGAGGGTCTTCACCATGATGATATCACTTAAATTCTTGACACATGGCCTTTAGAGGCCCATCCACGATTCTCCAACACTAACGACTTCCTCAAAGTGGAAAAATGTCCCCTAAAGGGGTGACATCCTCCTAAATTGGGGTTTAATTTGTGCAAAAGATGAAATTTTAAGTGAATTGTTTAATATTGTTTTGTTAAGGGGAAATATTAGCGTTTTTGACCCCTAATCTTGTGTTTTACTCCTTAATTTGTGGACAAGCTATGTTAGATAAATTTTGTATAAATAGAGATCATAAGATCTCATTTTAAACATAACTCTCCCTTGTGGAGAAGGACTTGATCTGAAATTTTCAGCCTTCTTGGCCCTTTTTATCTCTTGTGCAAGTGTTATGGTTCATCTTTGCTTTTCTATTGGTGGTGGAAAGTGATGTGCTATGCTTGGAGACTTTTTCTTATGCATGTGGATGGACTTAACTTGGAAGATTAGGGTTTGATCTAGCTTTTCTTTGGAATTGGTAAGGGAAAATCTGCATTTATTGTCTTTTGTCTTGCTTTCTTCCATAATTATTGTTGGTTAGAACCCTTTGAGGAGTATAAGGGCATACACCCTCCCCAAGGTTTGTTCTCTTGCTTAAGAAAGGTCATTTTTTACAAGTTGTCTTGGAGAACTACAAGAGCATACACACTCCAAGGTCAATCTTGGTTTTTTTTGCAAACCCTAGGAAGTAAAATGGCTTACACCCCTAGGTATTTGTGGATCAATCATTTCAATGCAAATTTTGTTTCTCAAGGTCAAATATATTTTTCAAGGTTGTGCCAAGAGAAGTACAAGGGCGTACACTCTCTTGGGATTTCCTAGATTGACTTAGCTACACTTGGAAAGTACAAGGGCGTACACCCCCAAGTGCTTAGAAAATCCATCTTTTTCATTGACCCCATAAACCCAATAGTAAGGAACTAATCACATTTTAATTTGCATTGGAGATACAAAACTTTTGCCTTGACAAACGTGAAATTTCAACCTTACAAGCTTTCTCTTTTGGATAGTGACCTTGATGCCTTGGGGGTTTTCTTCCCTTAGGGTGTCCCTTTTCTTCCATAATTCCTCATTGATGTACTAACTTGTTTTCTACAGCCATTAGGCTGCAAAAAATCACTAACCCTAGGTGATAATATCTCACTAACTAACCCTTAACTTTCCTCCATTTTTTAGCTACTAATTCCACTAACTAGGGTGCATTGTTTAAGCTAGTTTTGAGGATTTTTCTATGGTTGATTTAGCTGCTTCATTTCATTGAATGATCCAGCCATAAGGCTGATAATTTACTGTGGAAAATCATTTTATAACAGCTTTATTTACTCAGTCTTAAAGTGCTATGCTCAAGTCATAATTGACTACTAAATTCACTAATGACATTGCCAATTGATCTTGTGCTTTATATGTTGATTTGGATACTTCATTTGCTGATACAAACTATCATCCACTGCTGGAAATTAGGGACAAAAAGATTAACTTGTTGATCCATACTAACACATAGCATTGCAAGGTGTATTTTCTTGTGTTTCGGGTAGGTACAGGTTCACCGGAAACTATCTTTTCACTTGGTATCCATTTACCTTTCTTCACTTACAATTTTCAACCAATCATTTCATCCATCACTTGACCTTTCGGGGGACTTCTCCTTACACTTACCTTCATATTTTCCATTCCCCCTAGGGTCTCTGGGATCGCCTCCTAGGAGTGACCTTAGTCACCCCCCAAGTGCGGGACCTACATCGAGGTGACATTGGGTGTAGGATTCCCAAAGTTGTAGCACTTGTTCCATGGTTGGGTCGGGCTTTTCCCAACCTACAACTTTCACTATAACAAGAGACATTCTACTTGTTGACAAATATATATTGAAGAAACTTTGTTGGGTTTTCTCCCCCAAGAGGGTTTCCCAAGATAAATCTTGTGTATATTGTGTATGTCCTTCTTTCAGTGATCCTTATGCATACTTTTATTGTTCCAATAGTTAAAAGTTAAAGAATACAAAATACACTTAACTGCTTAAGATAAATTTTAACATGGAATCAGAGAGGTCCTAAAAGAAGTCATTTTCATAGTCTAGAGGAACTCGTTGGGGAAATCAAGAACATAGGAAGACTCTCCTAACCCTGGTGCATCTTTTCCCTGGACTAGTTTTGCAGTTTTCACAGTTTTTGAAAATTAGGGTTTCTGCATAAAACCCTAGGTGATAATGTCACCCTCTTTCTGAAGGATGTTGGTCAATATAAATCCATCAAGGAGTTCACTTAATAATTGTGCATCTTTCCCTTGGATTATAATTCCAAAATTCTCAAGTTAAAAAATTAGGGTTTCCTCATGAAACCCTAGATCAAAACATCTAGGTAGCTGCGGACTAATGTTGGAGCAAATCACCTTGGCTTAGCACACTCTCTGGTAAATTCAAAACCTTTCTTTGAAAAGTTTATATTTTCTTATTGTATTTTTTTGTCCAAGAGAAATATGACTTCCATCACTAAGCTTGATGAGAAGCTTGAGGGTGTTGATAACTTCTGAGCATGGAAGTATAGAGTAATGCTCATTCTAGAAGAGACTGATCTAAAAGGTTTCGTCAAAGAAGCAGTTCCAGAACCAGAGGAAGATGTGGCCAAGGAAAAGTATAAGAAGAATTTGGTCAACGCAAAGAGAATCATTATTGATTCTATCAAGTATCATTTTATCCCTCATGTCTCATCGTTGAAGACTCCAAAGTAAATGTTTGATGCCCTATCCCGATTATATGAAGACAGGAATATCAATTGGAATATGACATTGAGGACACAACTCAAGAGTGTGAAGATGCAGAGTTTTGAAACCATTCAATTCTACTTCACAAGGGTATCTCAAATCAGAGAACAACTTGAAGCCATTGGAAACACAGTTGAAGAAGTGAAACTAGTAATGACTACATTGAATGGTCTCCCAAAATCTTGGGAATCATTCATTCAAGGAATCTGTTCGAGAAGAAATATAACAAGATTTAGTATACTATGGGAGGATTGCACTCAGGAAGAATCTAGATTGGCAACAAGAGAAGAGAAACTAGACGATGATGGAAATCAAGCTCTAGAAGCACATGCAAGAAAAGGAAAGAGAAAGAAAGAGGTTCACTCACACAAAAGTCTCAAGGGTCACAAAAGAAACAAAAGTTTCAAAAGGATTACTCAAATTAAAAATGATACATCTACCAGAAAATGGTTCACATTGCAATAAATTGTGCCCACTCAAAATATCATCTCAGAACAGGAAAGTATAAAATACATCATGCTCATGCCGTAGAAGACGATGAACCTAATCAAAATAGAGCCAAAGAAGATGATTCAAGAGAAGAATATGTATTGATATCATCTCTTATAGGAACAGCTACTCATGGAAGTGACACATGGCTTATTGATAGTGGTGCTTCTAAGCACATGACAAGTTACAAGGATTCTTTCTCGGAATTAATTCAGAAGGATTCACCTCACAAGGTGAAGCTCGGTGATGACTATCAGTATCCCATTAAAGAAGTAGGAGAATCTTCTTACAAATTGGATTCTGGAAAATCTATAAAGATGAAGGATGTTTTGTATGTACTTGGTTTGAAGAAGAATATCCTTTCTATCTCAGCATTGGATGAGAAAGGATTCATAGTTTATTTCATTGATGGTGAAGTTATCATGTGGCCAAGAGGAAAATCTATTGATGATGTTGTAGTGATTGGTGTTCAAGAAGGAGGTATATACAAGTTAAAGGGACATTCAGATTCAAAATTAGTACACAACACAATTACTCCAAGTGAGCTATGGCATAGAATATTTTCTCACATACATTACAAAGCACTACCGATCGTGAGCAATATGGTGACAGGTTTGTCAGAAATCCAAGTGAATCATGAAGGCATATACAAGGGATATGCACAAGGAAAGTACATGAAGAAACTATTTCCAAGCAGTGATAACAAAGCCAAAAGAGCCTTGGACATCATACATTCATACATGTGTGGACCCATGTCAACCAATTCACTTAGCGGGTATGTATATTATGTTTCATTTATTGATGATTTCTCACATGACACTTGGATTTATTTTTTGAAAGCTAAAATTCAAGTATTCAAAAAGTTCAAAGAATTCAAGGTACTTGTTGAAAACCTTTCTGAAAAGAATATAAAGATATTAAGGTAAGATAATGGACGAGAATTCACATAAGATGAATTCAAGGCATTCTGCAAAGAGGTTGGGATTAAGAGGGAGCTCTCTACTCCCTACAATCCTCAGTAGAATGGTGTGGCAGAAAGAAAGAACTCAAAAATCATGGAAGTAGTAAAGGCCATGATTCATGATCAATATTTACTGATGCATCTTTGGGCAGAAGCATCCAAGACCGCAATATATGTGCAGAACAAAAGTACCCACTATGTGTTTGGTAACAAGACACTAGAAGAAATGTTTACAGGTAAAATTCCATAGATCAACCACCTAAGGATACTTGGATGTCCATTGTATGTGCATGTCCCCAAGGAAAAGAGATCGGAGTTGGACCCTTCATGCGAGAAGGGAATATTTGTTGGATATAGTGAAACATCAAAGGCATACAGAGTCTACATCCATGGTCACCGACATATTGAGACTAGCAGAGATGTCACCTTCGATGAGGATGCAATGTTCAGTAGATCAAGACATAATTATTCAAATGAGGTCCATGATGAGGAACCTGAATCTCCCAGAGTTGCAGATACAAATGCAGGCGATGATGTTGTACTAGAAGATCATGATATGGAAGAACCACAGAGACTTGCAGATTCATCCCGAGAGATGAATACAAAGAAGAGAATACAAACTTGGGATCGACAAAATTATTCAGGATGCAGAGAAGGATGTTGCTCCAGATGGATATTTCAGAGAAAGAAAGAGATTGTGACCATGCTCTAGTTATGTGGCATTGCTAAGTGACATTAATGATGTTGAGCCTACCTATTATGAAGAGACCGAAGAGAAGAAAGAATGAAAGGATTCCATGATTAAGGAATACTAGTCCATTGTAAATAACGATGTTTGGCATATGGTTCTGAGATTGAAAGAGAAGACAGTGGTAGGTTCCAAGTGGATTTACAAGACAATGCATTCAGCATATGGTAGTGTCGATAAGTGCAAGGAAAAGTTCATGGCACGTCGTTTCTCCCAGAAAGAAGGAATAGATCAGGAGGAGACATTTTTTCATGTGGTGAGATACACTTCGATTAGAGATATACTTGCAATAGTTGCATTAATGAAGTGGAAGGTACACCAGATGGACATGAATACAACTTTTCTAAATAGTGTAATAGAAGAGGAAGTGTATGTGGAGCAACCACAAGGTTTCGAGACACATGACAATCAGACACATGTGTGCATATAGAAGAAAACCTTGTATGGATTAAAGCAAGCACTCAAGGCATGGTATGGTAGAATTGATAGTTTTGTGATGAGCTTGGGATTTACCAAGAGTATTTACCAAGATTAAATTAGATTCCAACCTTTACTGCAAGGTTGTAGATGGTGGACCGGTGATATTATTGTTATATGTCGATAATGTTAAGTTTTGATCTATTATTAGGTTCTTTTCAATTTACTAGATAACAATAGTATAGGTAGGATCACTGAGAGAAACATAATCACAATATACAAAACATTTATCTTGGGAAACCCTCATGGGGGAGAAAACCCAACAAAACTTCCTTAATATAGATAGCCAATACAATGTCAATACAATAAACCAAACAATAGAGAATATCCTCCACTGAGAAATGTGCCTCTCTCTTCCTTCTTCTCCCAACTGCATCTACCAAACTTGCTTACTGAGTGAGCGAATGAGTGAGTGAGCGAATGAGTGAGTGAACAAATGAGGTGATGGATTCCTTTATTTATACAAATTGGCAGGTATTGGAAAGGTGTCTCTTCACTAGGCAAGGCCGACTTGTCTTCTTAGTGGTTAAAACCACTTTAATTAGCCTGGGGGGCAACTTCTCAATTTGCATAATATATTTAGGGTTTGACCAATCCACAAAATGGGATTTGGTCTATTACAATGCCCAACATGATCAATCCACAAAAGGGGATTGATCTAATTAATAATGACTCAATAAATAAATAGAATACTCTTTCCAGTTACAATATTTCAACACTCCCCCTTAACAAGAAGGGTATTCTACAACATCATCAGGGGAGAGAGAGGGCAGCAACATCAACAACATCTGGAACATTGACTGGCATATCTATAAATCATCGTAACTTTTTCTCATCATCATCATTCACAGCATGGAGTTGGAGTAGCATCATCATCCTCATCAGCATGAGGCTAAAGTAACATCATCACCATCTTTAGCATGAGGCTAAAGTAATATCATCAAATTTGGCATTAAATCTTAAATAACATCATCATCATATTCTCCAGCAAGAAGTTGAAGTGCCATCCCCATCATCATCTTCTTCAACAAGAATTTGAAGTGGCATCCTCATCATCATCTTCAGCAAGAATATGAAGTGACATCATGACTATCATCTTCAGCAAGAAGCTGAATTGGCATCATCATCATCTGCATCAACATGGATTAGTATAACACTAATACATCATCATCATCAATAACAACATGTGGTTGATACAACATCAACAACAACAACATCATCAGCATCATAGCATGAAGGATGGAGCAACAATATCATCACAGCACGAAGGTTGGAGTATCAACCTCATCATAGCACAAAGGATGGAACCACATCAACATCGGCACTAGGCTGTAAATCTTCAGCACGAGGCTAGAACCACATCAACATCAACACGAAGCTGGAAATATTCAGCACAAGGTTGGAACCACATCAACATCAACACAAAGATGGAAATCTTCAGCACAAGGTTGGCATCTCAACAACATGAGAACGAAGCTGGAAATCTTCAGCACAAGGCTAGCATCTCAACAACATCAGCACGAAGCTGGAAATCTGCAGCACTACGATGGCATCACAACAACATCAGCACGAAGCTGGAAATATTCAACACAAGACTGGCATCTCAACAACATCAACATGAAGCTAGAAATATTCAACACAAGGCTGGCATCTCAACAACATCAGCATGAATCTGGAAATCTTCATCACTAGGATAGCATCACAACAACATCATTACCTGTTCATCCATGCCAACATAATGGAGTTTTATGGATCCTTTCTGCACCATATCATGAATGAAGTGATATTGGATCTATATGTGCTTTGACTCATCATGGAACACATCATCTTTATAAAACTATGGTTATCACATAGGATCATGGTGGCTTCCATCTCTAGATCAAATAGATTAGTCAACAACATCCGAAATCATATGGCTTCACCACTGGCAGAACATGTTGCAATATATTTCGCTTCTATCGTGCAGGGAGAAATACTAGATTGCATCCTACTCTTCCATGAATTCATGGCTAACCCCATACTCAAACAACATCCTGAAGTGCTCTTTCTATCAGAAACACTTCCAACTCAATTTGAATCAATATATCCATACAATCTGAAGCCATGATCTCTAGTATAGCATAGACAAAAATCCAATGTACCCTTAGGGTATCTCATCACATGTTTTGCATCATCAAGGTGAACATGTCTGGGTTCTAGCAGATACTATCTTAAAGGTGTTCACAACAAAACATATATTTGGTCTGGTATTTTTTAGATACATCAACGAACCAATAATAATATGTCTGTACAGAGTAGCATCAACCAATTTTGACGAGGTATCTACCAAGATCTTCAACTTTGTTTCCATGGGTGTGTTCATGGATTTATACTCCAACATATCAAACCTCTTTAGTATTTATATTGCATGCTTCCCTTGTGTTAAGGTCCTAACCCGCACATAGGTAGATCAATGTATTCGGATGTAATAAAGGTCAATATTAATAAGACCTTTCAATAAAATAGAATAAGGCGGATGTAAGAAGACCTAATAGAAGCTTCTGCTTCTAGAAGGATCTT
>ML778429.1:383440-398103 GCA_009831015.1 Picea engelmannii
AATGTATTCGGATGTAATAAAGGTCAATATTAATAAGACCTTTCAATAAAATAGAATAAGGCGGATGTAAGAAGACCTAATAGAAGCTTCCGCTTCTAGAAGGATCTTCCTCTAGATGCTTCTTTTTAGTATAGATAGGAGTCGAGGGTATGAGAACCCTAGCGGGGATATTATTGTAACAGAGCGCTGCTCGATTGGAGGTTGCCCCCTCGAAGAGGCCTGTGAACATTGCTATCTGAATCAAGTGCTATTTCTGTTCAAGTGTTATTTCTGTTGCTATTTCGTATATCATTTCTGTGTATTGTGAAGATTATGCTGGATATTTTACTGTCATTCTGTTATTTCTAGCATTTCGTTTCAGTTCTGCATATTTTATATATCTGGTATCTTGCACCTTGGTTAAGGAAGATCTTCTCTGGGCTCTGTCAAACTTCAAGACCTTAGAGATAATGTATTAGGTCTTTCATCAAACTTTGTAGCGAGCTTCTTCTGCAATCTGTGATGAGCTATTCTTCATCTTGTCAAGAATACATCATCTACATATAGTAGCAACAATATAACTGGCTCATCATTCATAACCTTGAAGTAAAGGTTAGAATCAGTTTTATTCTTGGTAAATCCCAAGCTCATCAGGAAACTGTCAGTTTTTTCATACCAAGCTCTAGGAGCTTGCTTCATCTTGCAGACATGAGTCTTTCTATATTCAACTTCAAATCAAATTTTCACGTCACTTTGTACCAACATGGTACAATTGCTTAGTTACAACTCAATTTGTGCAATCATGTGCTAGCTCTATGTGCTCTTTCCAAAGCACTATATGTCTCACTGCCTGAGAGTATGTTGTCTCCTCTTTCTGCAACTGTTCCTTCTAGAACTAGGACTCTTCACCTACAGTTTCTCTGAAGTTGAGAATGGATACTCCATTCTCACTGTGACTGTTGAAATCTGAAAGTAATTCCTCTACTTCATCACGGAAACAACTTCATCTGAAACTGAGAGTGGATCAATAATTGATACTGAAGGTAGCTCTTCTTCTTTCATGGAGGTAACTCTATATTTTATTGCAGTCATGTCTCCATGACCCAACTAATGTACTGCACAAAATGCCATTCAATTTTAAATATGGGGATTTATCCCCTTGCATCTCATACTATATATGAATCATGGTTATTTCGGTTGTCTTCATGAATACTGGAACTATTTCTTCAATTACTGGAGTAAGTGTCTCGTCATAGTCTTCTCCCTCTTATTGGGAGAATCCTCTGGACACACATCAGGCTTTGTACATTTACAACATGCTTGATCTGTATAGATCAATATTGGAAGTCAATACTGACTTCTCTTCTAGTCTCACGGAAGAATCCATATCCTAGCCTTTCTGACTGGCTTCCTTCTCCATTACTGAAACAAGGGAATCTTCCAGGAGATTTCATATCTCCTAATAGTTTCTAAAGTTATGATCTAGTCTTCTCATGGCATCTGTCTCCCAGTCCTGGGAGATGTCTCTTCACCTGATCCTTTCTGTGATCAGGCTTATTCTCGATTTCTTCCGAGTCTATAAGGACTTCATCATCTCTTATGGGGTATACTTGGTGTTTAATACCAATTCTACATATGAAAGGCTGAGTCAGACTTCAAACGATTTATGCTTCATGTCAAGGTGGCTTCATCATCCTTTGACCAAGTCTTCTGTGAGTTCTTGTTCTAATGTTTGGTCATCTTTGGAGCCTTCTGCTTCTTACAATCAATCTCCATATGAGATACTATGGATCTCAAAATATAGCTTTTTCTTCATCTTCTTTGGTACATAAATGTATATGGTCATGTACATAGTCTGCTTCATGTCTCATCTAATATGTTGCCTTCTGAAACCTTCACTATAGCTTGCTCAGGGTTATCACATGTGATCTGAAACAAGGTCAACAAAACAACAAGCAAAAATAATACTCTTTTGATAATAGTAAATAAAACAATAGCATGAATAATAATCATAGTAGCTCCTTTAGAGCTATCACTTGTGACATGTCTGAATCAAAGATAAAAAGTAATAAATACAATACGAAATGAGGTCAACACTCTTCTAGTGTTGTGATCAAACACTCCTCCATGGTAACCTGGAACCAACACAAGAAGTTTCTCCTAGAGGAGATGATAGTTGTATATGGTAAATGATTACATTAAGCATTTATCTCAATATGCTCACATGCTACCAACTATAATACTTTTCAAAGACTGCTACCTCAACTATAGTGTTCACTTGTAAAGGGGTAGTTATCAACTTTCCATGTGCAACTTTGAATCTTATCAACTTAATTAATAAAACTTGGAACCTGGAGCCTTGTCCTCAAGATTGAGTGTGTTGCTTTTCTTCCAAGTCTCCTTCACTCAAGATGGCAAGTGCTTTCTTCAACCTATCTTCTGTACTAAGACAATATGTTATCTTGACAGAGAGTTAGGTTAGAGAATAAACTCTATGATCTCAATTTTAATCAATCTAATACCTTGACTTTAATTTTGACCAAAGGTTAGTATGATGGCCATAGATTCAACATGAAACCTAGATCAAATAATGTCATAACAAATAGATGCATATCAGAATAATCAAACCTAGGTTACATTATTCCTCTGAATGTGTTGGATCTGAGATCCTTCAGGATCTATGGCAAGAGATCCCTTCTCCTACAAATACCTTTTAAATCTTAACATTTTAAACATATGTGAGTACATACCTTTGATAGTATTTGCAGGTAGTAGCACCATCTGGTAGTAGCAGTAATAATTACCAACCCTTAAAAACTTCAAGGGTGATTGCAACAGGTACTGCAGTTGATACTTCAATTGATACTGCAACTGCAATTGATACTGCGACTGATTCTGAAACTACAACTGCAACTTATGGTTTTAAGAGGAAACCCTAATTTTTCAAACTTTAAATTTTGAAATTCTGATCCAGGGGATAGATGTGTTGAGCTGAGGCGAGTAAGCTAGTGCAGTCAGATTTCTGAAAATCAAAATTTTACCCCTTGAAACAAAGCTTGTAGAAATATGGACTGGTACTTATGGTATAGGTTCTCGTTTCCTGGTTTTCTGGTAATTCTAGTTTTCTAGTTTTCTGGTACTTCTAGTTTTCTGGTTTTCTAGTACTTCTGCTTTTCTGGTTTTCTAGTACCAGTGAAAACTAGGGTTTCACTTTCCAGGAGTTTTGTCCACTGAAAAGGTGCGCTCAAGGTGCCAAAGAGCTCCCTAGGCTAGGGCACACTTCTCTAGATGGTATTTAGGTTGATATTCCTCTTCAACAAAAAGCCCTAATTTTCTTGTACGACAACAATGACATGTTTCTTTATCCAGTGAAATATGCTCTCTTCAGCTTAGCTCTGAAACCATGTTAAGTTATGAGCTATTATTAGGTTCTTTTGAATTTACTAGATAATAATAGCATAGGTAGGATCACTGAGAGAAACACAATCACAAGATACACAGCATTTATCTTGGGAAACCCTCATGGGGAAGAAAACCCAACAAAATTTCCTTAATATAGATAGACAATACAATGCCAATACAATAAACCAAACACTAGAGAATATCCTCCACTGAGAAATGTGCATCTCCCTTCCTTCTTCTCCCAACTACAGCTACCAAACTTGCGCACTAAGTGAGTGAATGAGTGAGTGAACAAATGAGGCATTGGCTTCTTTTATTTATACAAACTGGCAAGTGTTTGAAAGGTGTCTCTTCACTGGGTAGGGTTGACTTGTATTCTTAGTGGTTAAAACCACTTTAATTAGCCTAGGGGCCGACTTCTCAATTTGCATAATATATTTAGGGTTTGACCAATCCATAAAAGGGGATTTGGTCAATTACAATGCCTAACATGATCAATCCACAAAAGGGGATTGATATACTTAATAATGACTCAATAAATAAATAGAATACTCTTTGTAGTTACAATATTTCAACATATGACATGTTTTTAACAAGAGAAAAGAAGCTCATCGTTGAAAGTAAGAGGAATCTTGATACGAAATTCGAGATGAAATACCTGGGTATGATGCATTATTTCTTAGGTCTAAAGGTATGTTAGAGACTGAGTGAGATTTTCCTTAACCAAGGAAAATATACTGTAGATATTTTAAAGAAATTCGAAATGATGGAATGTAAATTCGTGCCTACACCAATGGTGACGAATATGAAGTTATTGAGTGATACATCTTCAGAAACAGTGGATTCCACCATGTATAGACATATGATTGGTTCGTTGATGTACTTAACGAACACAAGGCCACATATATGCTTTGCGGTGAACGCGTTGAGTCAGTATATGGTTGAACCTAGAGGTGTTCACTTGATTGCAACAAAACATGTGATGAGGTACCTTAAATGTACAATTGACTATGGACTCATATATATTTCAGAACGTGAGATAATCCAACAAGGCTATAATGATTCAGATTGGGACGGTAGTGTCACAGATTGGAAGAGTACATCTGAATGTTGCTTTAGCTTGGTATCAGCTATGATATCATGGTTTAGAAAGAAGCAGACTAGTGTGGCGCTCAGTATAGCTCAGGCATACCATATAGCAGTGTGTTCAGCTAGCAGCAAAGCAGTGTGGCTTTGGAAGCTACTTGTTGGATTGTTTGATATTGAGTTAGAGGTGACTTGTATCTGGTGTGAAAACCATAGTTTTTGAAATTTTCATAGAACCCAATGTTTCATGACAAGTCCAATCATATCGAAATCGGGTACCATTATATCATAGATATGGTGTAGGAGAAGTGAAGCTCTAGTATGTCACTACAGATGAGCAGATAGTAGACGTGTTGACCAAGCCTCTGTCAAGAGTGAAGTTTGTGTACTTCAGGCACAAGCTTGGTGTGGTCAAGAAGGACTTCCCTAGTAAGAGGGACTGATGAGTTACAGATGTGATTCTAGGTTAGTAACATCAGAGTATGGCAGTATCAGTAGGTAGTAATTTACGGGAACATTATTGACTGTGGCACCGATAAGCATGACCTCGCACAAGGTCAGCAAATGGTGAGCCTGCAGGGCTAGCAAGTTTCCCATCTCTTCAAGATGGAGAGACAACCTGTGTGGTTGGAGGTGTTTCCTAGACTTGGGCTAGATGGGTAGTGTGTGTGCACTACATTGCCTAATCCTTGTGATTAGATGCATGGTCATTGTGGACTCGTTTCCTGGTGTGCCAACCAGAGGTTACTAGTTCTGTATGAACTGGATGCCAGATTATGTGTGAGTTTGTGAGGTTACTAGTTATGTATGAACTAGATGCCAAATTCTGTGTGATCTGGTGATTTTACTAGTTCTGTATGAACTAGAAGTTAGATTATGTGTGAATTGGCGAGGTTACTAGTTCTGTATGAACTAGAATTCAGATTTTGTGTGAGTTGGTGAGTTGCCTAGTTCTATATGAACTAGTTGAATCCCCATAATGACATAAAGCTCAGAAGGATGATGAGACCTTGGATGCATGACGTGGTTACAAAAATTCTTCAATATAGTTTCGAGGAAAGTCAACAAGTCAATGGTCAATTGTACATAAGTGCAGAAGAAGTCGTGACGATCATGCTAGAAGAATGTCTTCCTTGCTAAGAGGGAGTGTTGAAGTTTGAGTATTTTCAAAAGATATTCTTAGTGTATTTGAATTGTAATAGACCCATTCAAAACCCTAAAGAATAATATTATGTTGTATTTGTAAAGTCGACCCTATTGTTCCTTTGTAAAAGTCAAATGTAAATTAGAAAGTGTCAATTGTACAAGTCGGCCCTGACCTAATTACAGGGTGACTCAACTTGTATTTATAAGAGGCTAGGTGCCTCATTTGAAGAACACACACAACACAAGTTCTCTCTCTCAAGGAAAAGTGTGCAAGTCTTACAAACACAACTACAAAGTAAGGTTGTTTTCATGGAGGGTTTTGGTTATCTTTTGGAGGTCTATCTTGGTCTAGTGGTGCACTACCCTATTTTTGTTAGGGTTTATGGTCTATATTCTTGTTATATTTTGTTTTGTGAGATCTCTCTTGGAGAGAGACATTGTACTTGTTGACAAATCTATATTGAAGAAGCTTTGCTAGGTTTTATCCCCCAAGAAGGTTTCTCATGATAAATCTTGTGGATACTATGGATTTCCTTCTTTCAATGATATTTATGCATGCAGTTATTGTTTCAATAGTTAAAAGTTAAAGAATACATAATACACTTAACTGCTTAAGAGAAATTTTAACACCACTTTCCAAACATCAAATCCTTGTGCTTGCAAAAATGTTTTCATCCTTCTACTCCAGAAAGCATAGTTCTGACCATCAAACAATGGCGTTCCATTTTTAGCACAATCCATGATCTACCTTCCAATGGTTAGACTGTTCATGAAGGAAATTCTCTGATACCCATTGTTGGTAGGTTCACAGATACTGAGAGGGGGGGTGAATCAGTATCTGCAAAATTATCACTTATTTTATTAAGATGTTATTGCATTCAAGATATCATATACTGAAACAAGTAACCAAAGATACACAGTACACAAATATTTTACATGGAAACCCAAATGGGATAAAACCATGGAATGTTGTTTAATGTATTAGAAGATAACATCCACCGAAAGCACCAATTTCCAAAATTATCCAACACCAACTAGAAGGAGGCACCAACTCCCTAATTTCTTTAGAACCAACTAGAAGGAGGCACCAAACCCCTTGTGAGTACCAACTCACACAACGCAGGAACCAACCTGCAAACCGAAGACACCAACATGCATGTGCACCACCCAACCACTCTCATTTCACAAAATCACAAGAATAATTTTTTTTACATGATTTACAAAATTCACCGGAATACTCCAAGACACACTATGTAGGGTAACTTCCATGCCTTAACACCTGCAAAATATGGGTATTGTTACCCTTGATCTGTGCTCTTCATACATTGTGTTCTCATGCCATTATAGGTCCTTGAATTACCCAAAATAGCCTCTTTAACTGCTCCGAAAGAGACTCTTCAATTTGCTTGTCAAACGATGTTGAAGACTTTCTAGAACAGGCCTGATATACGCACTAAATCTCCTAAATGTTGTGATAACTCATAACTTTTTCTCCTAGGACTGATCTGAAGATTCACTTATAAAATCTACCCAATCAGGGTTTGCAAACACACCTTCAATAGGCCTTGAACTTTTACCTCGGACTTCCCAAAACTCAGCCTTAAAACTAACCAAAATCAGCCTCAGATCAAGCCCTAATTACCTTTGATCTACCTCATAAGTTTTCCTTTCCTGCCTCAGAACTTGTACCTTAAGCTTGCATCAAGCTCACCCTTAAAGCAGCTTCATAACTAGGCCTACAACCCTTACAAACCCGCCAAACAGATCTGCCTTAGACTTGACATGGTTGCATCTCAGATTAGCCCTTGATTCTCCTCATATTTGGCCTCAGAACAGGCCCTAACTCATCCTCTAAAACTCCAATATAGACCTTAGATTCATGCCAAAATAGATTTGATAATTGCTCCTTATTCCTCCTTTTTTCTCCTCAAACTCACCTTCAATTAGACCTTCAAACCTGTGCTGGAAATGCATAATTTTTGTTGTGATATTTTCCTTAGTGCTCCTTATTTTTCCCTAGATCCAATTCACTAGAGACCATATACAAATGAGGTGACTCCTCCTCATATTTATACTAACTCTTCTCCTTAAAATAGGGTCAACCTTAGCCAACAAACTTAATTTTAATCTTTTAAAATTAATTTCCACTGGGGCTGACTTGACGAATAACTATAATTTGATTTTTTCTATTTAATCCATTGGGGCCAACTTGTTCAAACATCACTTTACACTTGCAATATTTATTTCCACAAAATTTCATTCTAATTTTGGGGTTGATCATAGGGATTCTTTACCATTCGTTTGGGGCTTCTTGACCATAACTTCAGTTTTCTTTGCTTGACGTCTAGGGATTTCTTGTAGGCTTCTTCAAAATGTCTTCCCATGAGGGCCATGCTTAAATCTATGCCATAACGGGCCCACTTTGGAGGCTCCTTCAATTGAACCTATCACTTCTAGGGGTTTTTGGGCTTTACTTTGGGGCTTCTTCTAGGGTTGACATCAATCACAACCAATTTTCCAACAGGGTTTCTATTAATGTTTATGCCATTATTATAGTTCTTTGCATTTCATAAGATAAGAGAATAATAAGAGCAAGATCACTGAGAAATACACATTCACAAGAGACAGAGCATTTATCCTGGGAAACCCTCTAGGGGAAGAAAACCCAGCAAAAAATTCCTTATCATAAATGGCTTATACAATGTTCAAGAGATAACTCAAACCAATACAGATAGTCCTCTCCAAGAGATGCGCCACTCTTCTTCTCCTCTCTCCAACTGGTAATTGCAGCTTGCCTCATAAGAGAATGAGCAAGTGAGTTGTGTGTTAGAAGTGAGGCGCTAGCCTCTTATTTATATCAATCTAGCACATGTGAAGAGTCACCATCTGGCAGGGCCGACCTCTCACTCTGGGTGGGTAAACCCACCTTTTATTAATTATGTCCCTTTCATTATAACTGTTGGGGCCAACTTCTTATTCTGCACATTGTAATTGTCCAATGACCAATCCGCAAAAGGGGATTTGGTCCTTATACAATTACCGAAATGATTAATCCTCAATGGGGATTAATCCAATAACAATAATAATAATAATGACGTGATTAATCCTCAATGGGGATTTAATCCAATAATAATAATGACAAGATTAATCCACAATGGGGATTTAATCCAATAGAAAAATAATAATAAGAATGCTCTTCGCAGTTACATTATTTCAACATTTTCTTAGGTTATAGATGGTGTTTATTTGTCGATGGTGAGTGAGTATTTATTTATGTTCTCTAATTTTCACATTTCAACTATTTCATACATTTTAACTAGAAAAGAATATGATATTTAAACAAAATTAACCTTCACAATAAATATTTCTGTATTTTATTAGATTTGTTGTGATGAACTGTTGAGTAGAATATCCACGACAATTTACATATCATATTGGTATCATAGCATATTTGTTTGGGGTATCTGTGGAAAGTTTCAGGGATCCAGGAATCGGTTTAAGAAGAAATTCACAGAACCCTAGCCATGGATGATGAGTCTATTCATAACAACCCTTGAGATCCAACAAAGAAGAGATTTGTGAGCCTGGAAGATCAAGTCGTTGACATATCTCACAATATGTCCCTCCTCATGGTGGCTCCAACAAGAAAGCTTGGACCATTCAGAGAAGTTGGACGCTCGAACTCAGAGATTAGATTAGATGGGAAATTTGGGGATAACAAAGACCCAGAAAAGGAGACAGGGAAAGAACCTGAAAAAGAGCAGTCGAGTTTCATTACCACAAACCTTTCATAGTCTTTGTTATCCCCATTTTATGGGATGACTAAAGAGATGATGTCTCGAGGCGATTAGGTTGCGGATATGGAGTGTCGAGAGACCACATGACTAGAATTGTCCACTTGCACATATTGAATCTCGCTCTATCACCACGGTTTGGATCCATCATCAGTGCATCCACCACACTAGCTAGCTTCTGGAAGGCACATGAATCTTGCTCCATGCAGTACAAGTTAGGTATTGTGGCAAGTAATCACCCTAATATTTGAGGCATTTAAGCATGTTCTATTGAAGTTGATTTCGATTATAGAACGTTTTCTTGGACATTATGCTTTTGACCATGTTTTACCTTGGTGAGTTTCATCCATTTCCTAGTAAGTGGCCAACTTTTGGGGAAGGGGTGAAAATGGAGGTCCCTTGATGGGTCATCGTATCATTCCCAACCATACTTATCACTTTCCTCTCATTGCATTCCCATCACATTGCCCTCTTCTAGGCCCTTTGAATTTATTGGCCCGAGAAGGGCATGTACCTCATTTCATGGGAAAAAGGAATTGAAGGCCCAAGGGGATGGTGCCTAGAAAAAGATAAAAGCCTAAAATATAAACCTTCTAGATGTTATCCCAGACAAGTCTTAAGAATTATGAACTGCTTCTCTTAAAACAATAGAAGTTATGCAAAAGATCAAACACATAATCAATATCATGCTTGAATGAAAGACTAACACTAGTGCGTTACAACGCTTTGATGGTTACACCTATGGAACTTTGTGGACCTCTTGTTTCAAGTGGCACTGTGTTACTACCCCCCAATATATTCGATTCACTATTGGGAGTGCACACGTGTTTGGATCATTAATTAATTAATAAATGGAAATAATGGGCTTGGAAAAAGGTTGCGTTGAAGATGAAGGTGCAACACACCCTCTACAAAGGCACTCATAAATGAGATAATATGATCCCTTGTATGTCATGAAACTCATTGAACTATGAATTCAAACCCCATATCCACCTCATCATCCACTCCATGACCTTGAAGGGGCATCCTTGGGAGCACCCCCTACTTGATGGTTTTGGTCTACCCAATAGGACTTTTATGACACCCCTCCCATACCTAAACTTGGTCAATTGTATAGGTTATTTGAGCACTTGTTTGATATGATGAGGTAGTTTTGATGCACATTTTTAGGTGACTTTTTTATTAGATGTGGTTTTCACTTGCCATGATATTTTGACTTGATATCCTTGGAAAGTGTACCTATTTTTTTTGCAGGACATTGTTTGGTGGACAGTTTTGGAGGAACGAGCTTAGCTTGGGCTTCCATGGGGCTTGAATCCCACAGGTTGGATTCCAAGGACCCACATGCCAAATCATGATGACTTTCCTTTGGAGGCCTAGAATACACCATGGATGACCTAACCATGCCCTCACAAGTCAAACGACTTGCGTTGGAGGCCAAAAACGTCACCTTAAGGGGTTGGATGTCATGCTTGAGGGGGTTTTGAGTGGTGATGAGGACATATGGCACGTTTTGAAGGAAGGAAGATTTGAACCATGAGGAACGGGATTGGATGAAATATATGTGGTCTTTGAAGGCCTAACCATGCATCCCCAGCTCCTACGACTTTCTCCAAGAGCCAAATTGTTTCCCTAAAGAGGGGTGATGCCTTGTTTTAGGGTTTCCTTCATGTGATAAAGTGTAAATTAAATATTTTGTTTGTGTAAATGGAAAAGATAAGGGTTGTTGACCCCTTATCTTATGTTTTACCTTGAAGTATGTGGACAAACAACGTTTAATACTTTTTGTATAAATAGAGATCATGTGAATCTCATTTCATAACATAACTCTCCCTCTTGCGAGAGGATATTGGCTAAAATTTGTTCCCTTGGGAAATTCTCTTCATCTATTTTGATTACATTCTCTTGCTATGGTTTATCTTTTCCATTGGTGGAAGAAGTAATTTTCTATCTCTCTTGGAGTGATTTTCTTGCTTTATGGTGGATATTTCTTGGTTAAAGAAAGAGTTTATCGTGTTTATGCTTGCACTAGGTAAGGAATCCGTTTTTTTTATTCTTTATTGGTTACAATTCTAATTTGATAAGATTATTAAGGAGTATAAGTGCATACAACCCCACCAAGGCCATCATGTTGTCTTGAAATAAGTTGTTGCACAAAGGAATACTAGGAGGAGTAAAAGGGTTTACACCCTCCTAGGGTTTTCCTTAGCTAGTTTTTCTTAACTTGGGGAGTAAAAGGGATTACAACCCCAAGGAGGTAGCACAACTAGATATTTCTCTTTTAAAAACTCCATAAACCAATAGTTAAAGGCACTAATCTCTTGCATTGGAGAAATAATTAATTGCATCAGGAAACGTAAAACTACGAGATATTCAAATTGTTCAAGTTGGAATTTATTCTACATGTTATAAGCATTATTGTGCCCTAAGGGCATCCTATTTTAGTCAACCATTTTGTTGTTGTAATAATTTTAGTGCTACAACCATTAGGGCTATAGAAAAACCTAAACACTTTCTTGAATGACTCAAAATTCAACCGTCGGAAGTTGCCAATAATTTACCCCTACAATCTACTAGGGCTAGTACATATTTTGGGTGGATTACTTGTGATTTTTGGTGGTTGATTTCTTGGTTGTAACAAGTTGTTTTATATAGATATAAGGCTGCAAAATTGTCTCCTCAATACTATATATAACAACCTTACATTGATGCTAAAGTCTTATGCTTTTACACTTGAGTTGTACTAGTGTTTGCTAACTTATCTCTTGCATCATTTGATGGAATTTTAGCATCTTTATTTGAAACTATTACTATATTTTTATTGTTGATGTACATAATTGCTTACTATTTCAATTAGGGAAAACAATATTAACTTTCTTTTCCATCTAATATTGTATACGTATGTTGGCTTGTTCTTGTGTCTCGGGCAGGTACACCACTCTTCACAAGGACTCTTACCTCTTGGAAACCTTTGGCTACCACCAAGACATGTTTCAAGCCCTTTTCTGCACTTAGTAACTTGACCTATAGGGGAATTTGTTCATACATATCAATTTCCATCTCATTTCCCCCTAGGGTCACTGAGATTCCCCCCTTGAGGTGATTCTATCATCTCTAAAGTGACGAGAATACCTGCCTAAGGTGAAAATGGGTATATGTTCTCAAAGTTGTCTCCATTTGGTGGTTGGGTCGAGATTTTCCCAACCTACAAATTGTGTGATAACATTTTGGTGTTGTTGCGAGGGAGGATTTTGAATCCTCTTATGAACCCTAATGACACTTTGGCAAGCTATCTCAAATCCTTTCCCTAGCTTTCCTAACGACTCCACCTAAAGGACATTCCCTTTCCACCCTTGATGAGCTCTTCTTGAAGTTCATATGGTGACTCCACCTTCCAAGAACCCACCTTATCCCTTTCCACCCTTTGATAAGCCTTAAGCTCATCCGGCGAATCCATTGAGGTATTACCCTAAGTAATGGAACCATGGCCTCATAGGACTTACCATGGGAATTCCATAAGGTTTATCCCTCCTTTGATGTTCAATATATTCCTAGATATCCAAACCATTGCACAATGGAATGAAGGGAAAATTTCCCCAAGTTTAATGGTGACCCAACGCTAGTAGTCACTGTTGGGCCTCAAAATAGTCCCTATTCTCACTCCATTATTCACCAATACCTTCACATTACTTCCATATTACCTTCATGTCACCTTCATTCCACCTCCACATCATTACATTTATCTCATCATTGGGTTATAACTATGCTTTTCCAGAGTTTATTAATTCTTAACATTTTTAAGTGGATTTGTGGTTAAACTTTAGAAAATAATATACTTATACTTATACCTAACAGTTAGAATGAGTTTGGTGACATGTGTAGGTGATTTGGAAGCTTCCAAGACACTCTTATGTGGCCTCCAATACTCAAATTCGAATTCCCTTCAAGATATGGAAGGAGATTTGGATAAAGGTCAAAGAGGATATGTGTCTCATCATTAGCTATTTGGTTGTAACTATATGAGATTTTTATGGATCTAGGGAGAGAATAATGGATCCCCTTTAATGGGGTAGCTTCTTATATTCTTGTACAAATAGGAGAGCCTTCTCCTTTCAAAATATGTGTGAAGTTTGGGAAATGCTCATGTTTTGAATTGATAGGTTGGTTCTTGAGGTTAGTAGAGAGGAGATCTTATATTGGAATGAAGATGTAATCATATTCCTTTGAATACAAGACATGATTCCATTTTTATCTCTATCTTGTGTTAATATTATGGTGTACTTATTGAAGGATGGAAGGGCCCCCATGCACTGATGCTAGTACACCTATGTGTTGTATATAGTAGGTAAAATTTTTCATTTGTATATTCATGTTATTTTATCTTTATGTTCTTTGATTTAGTAGTTTAGGATAGACAACTTCAAATCCTCACACATATTGTGTTGTGCCTCTAAGCTTATGAGATCCTGGTTGACATTAAATTGTTGAGAAATTTATACGACGTAGATTGCACTCAACAGTCACCCATGTCATCAATTATATGAAGTATGCCTCAAGTCTAAATGTATTGCATGAAGATGTACTAATGAAATTTTTTGTATATTCTCTGGAAACAAGTCAAGGGAATTTTCTTGCACACTCATGTGATCTGAAAAGTATACGGTCTTCTACAAAACTTGTTGAGGAATTTCTTGTTAGAAAAACAGGACCGTGGAGCAACAAAATAAAACAAATGCAGAAACAAAACACAGAAGACACACAATACAAGAGAGACACAGATTTACGTGGTTCACCCAGTGTGGGCTACATCCACCAGAGAAATTGCCAGGTCCTTCCTTTATTATTATCCAGCAAATGACAAAACCTGATGTAACTTCCTCTTCTTTCTCTCACAGTCTCCTCTCTTAGAATACAATATTCACCATCAATCATAGCCGCGATACATTTCCCTCATAAAAGAGGGTTGCCTTCTAAGGCAAAAAACCCTAACATAATCTCTATCGTTAAATTTGCGACCTTATAAAGATTTACAATGAAATTACAATATACTTTTATAAGGCAATTTTTGCTTCGGGGGCTTCGCCCTCGAACCCCCATCGGGGGACGCTGCCCTCGAACCCCCGCTGGGGGCCCGCTTGCCCCCAGACCCCCCAGCCGGGGGGATGGACCCCCCGGACCCCGCAGAGGGGGTACCCCCCCTCTGCACTCCCCCATGTGGAAGAGTGTACATACTTCTGGGGTGTAAATACTTCATGG